>WSTZ01000144.1:19706-31951 GCA_019632295.1 Tulasnella sp. 418 | reverse complement strand
GCACGGCACCAAGCATGGCACAGCAACAAATGTAGTAGCAGAGGAAGCAACAAAGTAGGGTAGACAGACGGAGAACTGAGTGAAACAATACGGCACGGGAGGCAAGGAGAGCACGGAGAGAAACACTGCCAAAGCCAAAGCCAACTTGAAGGAAGCACTGTGCATGAGCATTGAGACACGGCAACCAAATGGCCAAAAGACCAAAAAATGAAAGCAGAGAAAACAGGCCGGACAGATCGCCGCATAAGAGCAGAGAGAAGGACAGGTAAGGCTTCCACCGGTAGTAGGAATCGAGCATATGAATTAAAATCCCCATATAGTAATAATAATAACTGGTGCCGCGTAATGGTCTTTCACGTGTTTCATATGTACACTCCGGTTTAGTCACCGGTCACGGCGAACATCCCGATCTGGACGCTGTTGTACACTTGTACACTTCCAACGTTGCCAGTGTACACTCTCAACACGTAAAAGGTCAGCAAAGTGCGCTCTTTCTCAGCAAAAATCCCAAACCACAATCACCTCGCAGCCATGGACTATGACGATTTGATACAGGGATTCTCTTCATTTGGACTCAATAGCACTAATGCTGGACTCAGCGATCTACCTCCCTCCGCGAGCACTGCTCTTAGCAACGGGGTTACTAGTTACTACCAGGCATGGATCATGTGGATCAACATTACTTGAACCAAATCACTGAATAAGCACACTTGCAGAGCCGCCGCCCATCCACTTCAGTTATCGAAGCCCGCCAAGCTACGATTGAACGAGTTTCCAGGGCTATCCGAAATCGGTCCTCTCGAGCGTTCTCCGTTATGTGCGTCGGAAGCACCATCGTGGGCCATGATTCGGCTACAAGTGATTTGGATCTCATTATACTAGCAAGCCTTTCTGCCTTAACCTTTATCCATGTACACAACTGATACGTTTGTAGGATTCGGCACGCCCCACCGGATTGTCTTCCTCAGAATCTATATACGGTTTACCCGGTAGGTCTCTTTCTTTGGCTGCTGGCATCGTCGATTAACCTTTTGGTAGATCCATATAACATGGTGTACGTACATCTCTACTGTATTGGGTGCCAGCTCACCGTATTATCATGGAAAAAGATGGGTGGCTGGAGTTCTCCGCGAGGCTGGTTTCACAAACGTCGAGGCTGTCACAAGTGCTGCAGTCCCTATTGTCAAGTTTCATGATCCACGCAGTGGCCTGGATTCGGATGTCAATTGCAATTCCCGCCTAGGCATTTCAGTGACGACACTCTTCGAGAAATATTGCTCATTGTACACAGGGCTTCGGGCTATGATTTTCGTTATTAAAAAATGGGCAGGGTTATATGATCTAAATAACCCATCCATTTCCTCTGCTGGCCGCTATAACGTATCTTTCAGCAGCTATTGCTTAGTTCTCATGATCATTTCATACCTCCAAGTAAGCTCAAGAAGTCAGAGTTATCAAAATAGTGGACTGAACTCCTTAATTTCTACCAGATCAAGGGTGTCTTGCCAAATTTGCAGAGCTCGGACCGCCTCGCATCGGTGCCCTCCAGCGTGTTCAATATTCGAGACAAATTTAAAGGCTGGATCCGCTGTGATACTCGAATCGGAAGTGCTAGGGGATTTCGAGGAGAAGAGCTCTCTGTAGGAGATGCTGTATATGGCTGGTTCAGGTCAGCAAAGCAACTACTAACGTGTAGGAACAGGCAACCCTTACAGCCCAGTTACAGATACTTTGCACATGAGCACCGCTATAGCACTCAGTATCTGAGCATCCGTCATGGAGGTCTTCTCCCATCAGGGCACTTTCAAAGGTCTGACTTGAAGTCATCTGAACTCACGGTACAGGACCCTTTCATCGTGAGCAAGGTGAGTCAGTTCTTGTTTGATTTAAACGAGGAGTTGTCAACGAGTGGTTGCTTTATCAGAATGTGTCCGGAAGCTGCAGGAGCCACGTCATTCAAAAATTCCGAGACGAGTGTGGTCGTGCAGCGACAGCACTGAAAGATGGCACTTCAATTGAGAAACTTCTGGAAAGGAGGACGTCTTCCCAATATGGGTCCGCATCCACTTCTCGATATATTCCGAGCTCTAGTTACACATCCGCACCTCGATATACAAGCACTAGTTCCCCATACAGGTCTCGATATATTCCAAGCACCAGTTCTGGCATGTTCCGATTTTGAAAAACGCACACCCCTATGGAAATCTCTTCATGTTTTAATGTACTACTATTGAAAAACAATTGATCAGTAACGCTATCTCAATGCAGCCTAGCTTTGACGTATTGAAGAGCTAGATTGAAGAGCTAGAACGTGGAAGTTCTGTAATTGCACGTGACTCATCTAACCAGCGTGAAGGAACCGTGTTCCCGGATTCTGGTCTGGACTAAAATGCTTTATACACCTTTTCCCCTTGTCATCCCGAACGGCAAACATACACATTCTGAAATATTCCTTTCACCACCACAAAGATCTCACGCGTTCACTTCACTACGCGCAGATCCAAGCTTCTGCCGATTATGGCTACCACGTCCACCACGAAGTCTGACCCAGTAGCACCTGTATCCCAGAACCTCAATCTTGACGAAGAACTAGATGTCCTGCTAAAGGTATGCGTAAACTACGGTATATTAGAAAGTTGCTCGCTCAACGTTTCGCCTACAGGCTTACATCCCTGCGGCTGAGTTAACGCGTTCAATCGATGACGCGACTCAGTACTTCTCGCCTGATTCGGTACTTGATAACAAACAATACCCTGCAGATGCAAAGGACAACTTATGCAGACTCTTGAATGCCTACTGCTATCTTTGCCCCGAAATACCTCGTTTTCTCTTGCTTTTGAACCTTTGGCTACGGTCCCACGATGTCACAGTTGATGGGTTCAATTATACATGTCTCTGTTTAATGGTCATCGCTTTCCTCATTAAAAATAACCATGTGGTAAACCTTCAGCATCCAGATGCGAGCCGATTGGTAGTGGAGAATGGGTCTACTTTGAACCCACAGGACACCACAGCTGCGGAGCAACCGGTTTGGTACGATTTGGAGGCCCATTTGAGTAAACCACCGCAAGATCCAATCTCCATTGTACAAATGGCTAAAGAATTTTGGAGGTTCGTACCTTCGATGCCTCTGTTGTTATCCCTATTGATTTCTATGCTGGTACAGATTTTGGGCACATAATTTTGACAATAATGGGCAGATCGTCTCACTGGAAAATGGTGGATTTATACCAAGGTACCCTCCAAAGGATCCAGCCGGCGGCCCTGACGGCGAAACTGCTTCTCCTGCTGACAAAAACAAAGATGGAAGGCAAAGGCAGCAGGACAGACCAAGTTTCATCGTTCGGGACCCATTTGTCGGATCGCACGTTAGTTGCTGACTTTCCCATGCAATCTATGTTTTGCTAAATGGTATTTTCTCAGAATCATGCTAGCAGGGTGTTCAGAAAACAATGGGGCATATTCGTTCAACTGTCCTCTCGATGCTACCGCATAGTAGAGGAGAAGGGTTCCCTGAGCGATCTCTTCGGTCCTACGCTGAAACCATTGTCCGCGCAAATTGAAATGGATGACTCCGTAGGCGCTGCAATAGATAACTTTTATCTTGTGAGTCCCTTTATACATAATGAACCGTGTCCTTTCATAATTTGTCACAATTGCAGCAACATCGGCCTTCCCAGATTGTCTTGGATGCTCGTAGTGCAGTGATTCAGCGAGTAAATCAAGCAATCCAATCCCGTTTTTCACGAGACTATACTGTGGAGTGCTTCGGAAGCACCGGATACGGGGTTGATACCTCAACAAGTGACTTGGATTTAGTCATTATTGTGAGCAGCACAGTTTTTTGATGAGAGGAACGTTCATTGAATTCCTTTGTAGGACTCCCTGCGGCTAAACGGGTTCGCCCCGGATGTGGTACTTGCGGGATTGCCAGGTATGTGCACTTATTTCAATCGCGTTCACTTTTCTAAGAGGTCTTCGATCATAGAAATATATAATATGAGGTGAGTTCATTAATGTGACCATGTTAAGCCAGCTCTGACGTGCAATCTATAGACGAGTAGCCAATGTACTACAAAACGCGAGGTTTTCCAACATCTTTGCTGTTACCCACGCCACCGTTCCAATTGTGAAGTTTTACGACTCAAAGAGTTCTCTCCAGATGGACATCAATTGCAACGATCAGCTCGGTTTATTCAATACAAGATTGATGGATGCATATTGCGACATTTTCCCACCTCTTCGAGCTATGATCTTCTTTATCAAAAAGTGGGCGAATGTTCGAAACCTCAATGACCCAGCCGGCCAGAAGGGACCGACGTCATTTAGTAGTTACTGCTATGCGCTAATGATTATAGCATTTCTTCAGGTGAGCTTCTCAAGCAGAGCAGACATGCTGATTATGGTGCTTACTATGTCTTAAACTCAGATGAAAGGTGTCCTTCCTAATTTGCAGAGCGAAGACGCTGTTAAACCATTGCCAAACGAGGAGTTTTGGATTAGAACAAAGGACGACCGGAGAATTCGCTGCGATGTCAGAGTAGGGAATGCAGAAGGTTTCGAGAGCAAAGGTCTTTCCTTAGGTGATGGGGTTTATCAATGGTTCAGGTCAGCCGTCGGTTCCTCAGCGGTTATTTTATCTTGCTAACACCATTTGGTGTGTTTGCCTTCAGGTACTTTGCATACGAGTATCCATACGGCAAAGAGTTTCTCAGTATTCGATATGGTGGTCTCCTGCCTGCTCATTTGAAACCAAAAAAGGGCGAAAAGCAAAAAGGAAGAAAGCAGAAAAAGGATGGCAAGCAGCCAGCCGAAGAAGCCAAGCCAGAAGGTATGCTCTCTTGGTGTTCATTACCCTGCATGCTGATAATCTAACATTGTATTAGTTATACCTGTAGGCCCGTCATCTGAGAAGGCCAAGGAAGAGGTGGAAGTAGAAGTCGAAGCATTGGAGGAAGCGAATGAGCAACTCGAGGAAGCAGCAGCAGAAGCAGCAGCAGCAGCACCACAAGAAGATGATTTGTCAGGTCTCAAAACTTCTTGGCTTGCTGTTCAAGATCCATTCATACTAGCCAAGGTAAGCGCATACCTCTTTTTTGATGCATCCAACCAGGGGTATTCGTTTACACTCTAAATTCAGAATGTGCCCGTGAATGTTGCGAAGGACATGTGCCGAAGGTTCCAAAGAGAATGCCAAAAGACTGTGTCTCTCCTGGAAGCAGGCACGTCCATTGAGGATCTCCTTCGAGAAGACCAGACAAGAGCAATCTTTACGAGAGGTGGTCGTGGTGGAGGGAAGAATCGGAACCAAGGGCGTGGTCAGGCTCGTGGGGGTGGACCAAAGCAATCTCAACCTTCTGGTCCTCCACCTGCTGCTGCCGCTGCTCAAGAGGCTCCAGGACCTAGCAGAGTCGAATCTAAAAGACCCGAAAATCCGAGACCCGCACAAGAGAAGGCCCCTCAAAGGCCTAAAAGGGTTGAAAATTCTAAACCTGCAAAGGAAAAAGCTCCTCAACCAACTCGTCCTTCCTTAGCGAGTCGGATTACTACACCTCCACCTCCAGAATATCCACCTAGTGAATATACAGCACAAGGACAAGCTAGATTACCACAAAAGCCTGCTACGTCTGGTCCATCCAAACCAAACCGTGCTCGAAAGCGGTCTCCTAGGCCACAGCAGCAAGCTTCAGAAGATCAAGCTTCGAAAGAAGCTTCTTCACCTCCTAATCAACAATCTTCTCAACATCGATGGCAAAAGGGGAGAGCGAAGGGGAAGCTACCTGCTAACAACGTTGTACAGGAACCTCAGCCGGAGCCGGTTGCACCTCAACAACAGCAACAGCAACCTCCTCGCGAGAAACGGAAGGACAAGCTTACAGTCACAACTTCGTCTGCCCCGCCGACTCCATCCGAACCTGCTCCGAATACTCCTGAACCGAGTAGCAGCACCTCACCCACTCAAGGTCGACGTAATATCCTCCAAGACCGCGCGATCTCTCAGGTGCTTCGCGGATTGGGTTATGGGGATTCAGCCCGATCTCCACGAGAATTTGATCAAGCTTTCTGAGCGATTGAATTCGTACAAGAGAAGACCCCTCGTTGGTCCGCCATAGAGGAGAAACTCCAACTCGGATCACCGAATTTTCTTATGTCCATACTTACCTTGTAGATCTGCCTGTGTACAATTACGTTGTTGAATGTATTTTGGACATTGGGAGACAGTCAACCTTGAGCGAGTTTAGTGTTTCCAGCAACAACTGCCTATTATACTGAAAAAACATCCTCCAATTCTGCCTACTGTCCGTGTGGGGTATATGTTACCACTCAGAACAAAGAAGCAGAGAACAAAAAGAGAGAAAAATCAACATATATAGAATTTAGAAGAACAAACTAACAAGGGAGAGAACAGGGTGAAGAGAGCGGACCAGGACAGAAGAGAGAAAAATGAAAAGTTTGGCATCAAGGGAAAGTGAGCGTGAGATATAGTTTAGAATTTTGGCATGTAATGTAGGGAAGTGAAGCTCGAAGAAAGGATTCGACCGATCAAGGGAGTAGAGGTGGGGCATGAGGTATGATGGGGTAACTCGGGACATCAAGGTAAAAAGGGTCGAGAGGGGAGGCGAAAGGTAAATGGGAAACCGACCTAAGCAGAATTTAACCAAGAGAAAAAAAATCCAACATTTATGCTAATTATCACAATCTATGCCCTGGAACAGCCCAAAATATCATAGTCAACGCAACGCTCATCAAAATAACCAAGAATGTGACCCAGAGGGCGCGGCCGGTCAACAGCTTCTTGACATATGGTTCTCTGATGGACATTGTCCGGAAGGGCGTGGTCTCCGATTGGTTTATGTAGACTAGGATAGGGTCCAGTTCGTATTGATGCGAGATGAGGCACAGGGCTGCGATTGTGAATGGGACGAAGAGCTGTGCGGCAAAAAAATGTGGATCAGAATGCAGAAGTCGCGTTTTTGAGCGTAAACTTACGAAGAAGCGTTTTGCTTTTGGCTTGATGTCCAAAAATATCAACGAGAAGGCTGCTGCGAGACCTGCCCAAAGCGCCACGAGTCCGACACAGAGTCTGACCAATGCACTGACGGGTGTCAAGTTACCAAACGCTTTAGCACGTAGGAAACGGGGGAAGGCGTCTTGTTCCATGGCCTTGAAAACGTATTCCTTTTGAGCATGGAACATGTCGGGAACCTGAGCCAGTGCATTGGATTCGACTTCATAATTTGGTGATGATGGATTTGGTAGGTGGTCAGGTGAGAGAATGAATTCATGTATCCGGAGGGAGGGAGGTAGATAAATCTCTTTATCGGATGAGGGCATGAGATAACGAGCGAAAATTCGATGTGCTGAAGCAATGAGATCGAGTCGATTTATTGCTGCATCACGAGGAATGATCGTTGGAGCTCTTGAATGGCGACGACTGAATGAACGGCGGCCGATAGAGAAAGGTGTGCTTGAACGAGGTTCGGCTTGATCATAGGCCGGTGTTGCGGGTGTTGCTGGCCGAGAATGACCGCCCGAGGATGTCAACAGGGCCTTTTCGGGATCACCCGTGCCTCCCGCTGGGACACCTTCGCTTGTGCTCATCGTACTCCTCTTCCCACCCGATGACGAGCTCACTCCAACAATTGTGCCATAAACACTGCCCCTTCTCCTCGCATACTCCCAATACTGCGGCCAATCCTCCCTTACTGTCCTTCCCGACTTGCGAACATCCTTGAAATAAGCCCTGCAGAGGTTCTCATGCTGTTGCACATCCAACCAAAAGTCGAGCACATCTTCTGCACCTTCTCTCTGCAGAAAGAGGCTAGAACAACGGGTCAACAGCTAGTCACCTATAAATAGACACCTATGACTCACTAGAAGTTGAATAGATCGACTGGAGGACGAGTCTTTCGATATAGAACCTACATAGCAACGACAGCCGAGTTAGCCACGAGGTTCAAACAGGCTCTATCAGTCCAAATAGCAACGCACCTCGTCGAATGTCGGTAGTCTCTCCCTCTGTACACCACTACTTGACGAGCTCTTCTCTTCCATACGATGTCGAGCTTAAAACGGGAAAAGGGAGGAAGAGGGAATGAAGCAAAAAGGGGAGAAGCAAGGTTGACAAACTGGGTGCCGTCGGAGTGTCGGAATTGGAAAATAGAATGTTTCAATTTCAATTTCAGCTGCAACCATTCTACCTTTCTCACCTACAAAAATGGCTTCTGCAATTAAGAAATTGTCTCCAGCTATCAAGGAGATTAGGGTGTTGATGTGTCAGACTGGTCAAGCTTCAGCGGGCACAAGGTGAGTTTAAGTGTGTTGTTCTTGAATATTGGTTGACACCTCAAAAGACAATTTATTCAAACAGCATATCCTTATCTTAAGAAGCACAATCCAGATGTCCCAGTGCTGATACGTGAAGCTCAAGGCACACCAGCACGTGTGTTTGCTCGCTTTGGTGAGTGTTGTTGGTCGTTAATGAGTGTTGCTAATCTCACTCACTTTTATTCTCAGAGCGTGGTGTTGAGAAACACGTCGAATTGGACAATCTCTCATCAGCGGATGTTCAGTCAAAAGTCACTCGATTACTAGAATCTCATTCTTCTTAGAAGTGGACTATGGACAACCCCAATAGAGCTACATTCCATCATGATGCTGTCTCCAGACTGTAGGCATTCTTCTCAAGCTGTGAAACAGATCAGCTGCGAGTTGGAAGTGCAGTAGTAATATGGAACCCACCTCTGCCTCCAACTCTCTTCGCACACGTTCAACTTGGTCGGGTTTGATTATCACGTGCGTTGCATCCAAATCCTCCACTATAAAGTTCTCTCGAGTGTTCATATGGAGTAAAATCTGTTTCACCGCCTCATCACTGCAAATAGTGAAAAGTCGGTGATGGTTGAAACAACGTTTGTGAGCGGATTGGTTCTCACCACGTAAGAAGCACGCCTATTCAATAAAATGCCCCTCGATCATCAATAACCCAAATAGAGACACCTTGAGTAGTATAAGTAATACATACCTCTGATAGCCCTCATCTGCGGTGATTGTTGTCTCTCGAAACCACAGTTCCACTTTCGATCAAAAAGTCCAAACTTTTGACGCTCACACGGTCCGATCTCCTTCGGTTTTCGGCATCTCAAACAGTCGATTCATCTGAGTTGACCTTTCAAATCCCATCACTAAGCATCAAAAAGATCTCGAGAACCTCTCCGCGTTTTCTTTTAAAGGGAAGGGTTCTGAGACATATATCTCGGGGTAGTGATCACCGTGGCATCCTTCATCACAGGTCTCTTCAAAAGACCTCCCAAATCCAAACTTCCAACTCCATCTACCTCTTCCCAATTTCACAAAATGCCCTCTCCAGCTCTCCTTCGTTTGGACAACCTTCCTTCTCCAGGTCCACAGGAATCTCTCCTTCGATCGGTCGCCGCTAAACCGGCTTCTCAGCCCCAAGCTGCACCTGCTGCTGTTGGTGATATTGAGGCTTCGAAGAGATTGGCTGCGTTTACTGCTGTTGATAGACACATTTTACCTGAACACAAGGTGCGTCAGAGTTTTGTCTCTAATTATGTCGAACTCCTGGACGTACCTCTATTCTTCACTAGGTCATTGGTATCGGATCAGGTGAACCCCACACAACCTACTATATCAAACTCCCTCTCTGACTTTGGGTGTTGGAATCTTAGGTTCAACCGTGCCATATGTGGTCGAACGTATTCTTCAACAAGGAAAGGAACTGAACAAGGACAGAGTTTTCATCCCAACAGGCTTCCAGTCCAAGGAGTTGATCGTCAAAGGTGGACTTTTGCTTGGTGATGTTGATCAATACCCAACTATCGACGTTACTATCGATGGCGCAGACGAGTTGAGTCTCTTGGGTCATAACGCCTATAATAATGTATGGCTAAACGCATAATTGGATAGGGTTGATGATGATCTGAACTGCATTAAAGGAGGAGGCGCATGTCATCTTCGAGAAAAAGTCTTGGCAGAAGCAGCAGAGACGTGAGATCCGTGTTACTCAATCTTTCTCAAACCATCTCACCAACCAAATTATGACATTTAGGTTCGTCGTCGTAGCAGATTTCCGCAAGAACTCTTCGTTACTCGGAACAAACGTACGCCCCTTACATTTCCACGAGCGACAATCCCATCTCACCACCTTCATGAATGACAGTATGTTCAAGGAGTCCCAATAGAAGTAGCACCTTTCGCATACGCCAAACTCCTCCAAAACTTGCACAGACTGGGTTCACCAGCCGCTGCTCTCCGAATGGCAAAAATGAAAGCAGGACCCGTCGTCTCCGATAACGGAAACTTTATCATCGACGCTCCGTTCAGTGAAGACTACTTGAAGGATCCACATGAGCTCTTGACCACCATCAAAATGTTGACGGGTGTTGTCGAAGTTGGATTGTTCTGTGGAATGGCAAAGGCCGCTTACTTCGGGAACGCGGTGAGTACTTTACTGTTTGCATGAAAGGGTACCGGTATTGATTGCAAATTACTTAGGATGGGAGTGTAACCGTAAGATGGAACGATGGAAAGACGGAGAACGTCCAAAAATCGGAAAACACTGTCGGTGATGTTGCGGAGGCTGCCGATGTAGCATAACATCGCACCGCCTTTCCCTTCCATTTTTTTTTTGCTGTGTACGATCTAATGAAGTATATGTAAAGTCAAACTTGAATGAAGCCGTGTGTTGTCGTTTGCTAAAAACATGTCACTCAATCATCACGGAACGACTTGATAATTATCGGGTTCTTCAAAATAGGTATGCCCAAGGTTAAAATGTTTGACTTCGTTCATACAACCCCATTTCCCAAAGAAGAAATATCGAACGGGATAAGACGATCCGAGTATCCAAGCAACTTTCATGAAATAACACATTGATCTGGATTGTCGATATTGGGCATGCCATCGGTGCCAAGCGACTACAGGAAGTTTAAGTGTATCAAAATCACTCTCCAGGATTGAGCATAGATCTTGACTCACAAATCCTGGTGGTAGTTCACCCATGATTTCGGCTGGTGGTGACCCAAGACTTTGCATCTTTCATTCAAACAATTTAATGGTATATTATGAGTAGAGAAAAGGATGCCTCACCTCATTCATCATTTTCAGAATCTCTGCACTCTTCTCTGGATTATCGTCCGAGTATGATGGGTCATCGAATATGTTGACAGTCTTTTTCACCAGAGATGCTTGTTCTTCGTACTTTTTCTTGTCCGACGGGGATAACGACGGTCCGTGCTTCTCAAAATACTCAGGGAACTACCATGTTGCATGTTAGGAAAGTCATCTCATGAAAACAATAATGAAGCTCGCCTTTTCGTCCAGTTCCTTCAACGGCTCGTAGAGCATGTCTTTGGACATCAGCGACGACATCATATTCTCCAGCAATGATTGCATATCGCCATCTTCTCCTTCTCCTTCACCTGCTCCTTCCCCTCCCATCTTTCCAAGTTGTTGAAGTAGCTGTGCTAATGGATCTGCCGAGTTCGCAGCATCAGCCTTTGGAAAAAGGGGTAAAAATGCCAGGTCAGTCATCGTGTTTTGGGAGAATACGTTTTCACTTACCTTCAAAGCATCATCACTATCTTTGAGCTTCTCCATAGTTTGCCTGATAGCATTTTGGAAATCACCGTCTGCTTTTGGTTTTCCACTTGCCCCTGACCCGGACGCCACCCCATTTTGCTCATTGGCCTTGCCACTCTCACCAGCTAAGAAATCTTGAAAATCCAAATCCATCCCATCCCGATTCCCCTCTAGTTCGTCGACAAGTAGCCTTGAGAATGCATCTCTCAATTTCTGATCTTGCTGCTGATCCGTGGTACTTGACGATGGATTCTCTATTCCTAAATCCTTAAACAACGCCTCAAACCCTTGTGCTAGTTCTTTTTGGAAGGCATCGTTGTTAATTGGATCTACAGCCGTAGGGGGTGGGACTGGACCATGGACTGGTTTCCCCGACGTAGATATGGAGGGCTTGGAGGGTTTGGTCGTGGTGAAACGCTCGGCAACGTCTGTTGGTTAAGATCATGGTGAACACTCCGGTTATTCATAGCGGTTAGTATATAGGGATTACCATCTAGGTCGTCTATATCTTCATCGTCTTCTATGGTGACAGAACGTGTAGGTGCTTTGCCGGTATCTTTTGAGGACATGGAGTTGAGATTGAAATTATCAGGAGCCTTCACGTGAATAGAATATGTAAGCAGACATTGCTTGGCTCTGTA
>WSTZ01000142.1:0-30253 GCA_019632295.1 Tulasnella sp. 418 | reverse complement strand
ATTGCTAAGAATGACCTCGGTGTCCAAGCAACTTGGTCGATCATCTGGTACAAAATGCCTCAAAATAGCCTCTTGTGATTACACCGAGTTCTCCGCTTGATCGTATTTTTCCGTTCACGCTCATTGTCGCGTCCCTTGTCTCCAACGTCAAATGGTGCCTAGACTACGAAACACGCGATCGGCATGATAATCCGTCAGCGTCATGCATACGGCGTCATCATGCCTTTGTTTAGACATTCAAATATCACCCCACAAAGTTCAACTATTCACTTAGGCACAAGGCCCTGAAATCGTACTCACCCAAATATTGAACAGCAAGATGTCCTGTGATTATCTGTGCGATTCATAATTTTGTCCTGCGTTGAACAATGCCGTGACTCCTTTCTTCCAGGTTTGATTATCAGCGGTCGTTCGCGACCGAGCCCTGTTCACAAGATCTTCTTTGGTATCGTATTCCAACCGTTTCGAGGTGTCCAAGGACGGAATAATTACCCATCCCCCTCCATGACTACGGTTTTCCTGAGTAATTGATGACCCTAAATAAATAGCTAAATTATGCGCAGTCCCTGCAACAGGCCGACGGCATATAAGGAGGTCCGACCACGAGGACGATGCCTCACTCATCCTCTATCTCTTTTCTCTTTCTCTTTCTTAGGAACTGGTTTCCTCCCCTTCTTTCGGTTCTCCTTCCTTTGGTGAGTGTGAAACCATTGAATCGCAGGATGATGTCCAGCAACTAACATCTTGCTATTGAAGTTCAATCTCGCCGGTCGACCTCTTCTACATTTCATTTCCTTCTACTCATACTTTTTAAGACAAACTCCACCTTCCTTTAACAGAAAAGACAGAATGGTTTTCTTCAGCCGCCAAGTTGCTTTGCTCTTGACTTCCTACCTCGTCTACTCTGCTACTGCAGCTCCCCTTAGAGTAAAGAGAGAGGTCCCTCTAGGTGAGTTCTTTGCTTCATTACGAGTGACCTTGGTTACTCACTAGAATCGCATTATTGCAGAACATTCTCATGAAAAGTATTTAACTTCCGTCCGCGCTTCTCTTAATAAAAACAACCCCGATGGTATCGTCGATCCCGTCTTCGGACTCCTTGGAAACGCTGCCGCATCGCAGGGTTTGGGACAAATTTCTGTATGGCATAATTCAAGTTATCGTTACGTGCTTGGATTACTGACGTTCCACTGTTTGATAGGACCCAGACTGTCTTCACCAAGCTACTGCCGATCAGGCTTTCACAAATGCCAAGGCGGATGGTGATGTTCAAGGAATGGTTGATGCCCTCATTTTCGCTGCACTTGAACGCAATACTGGTGGAGTTGGAGTGAAGAGTGTCCTCTGCACCGCTATCCCAGCAACAAATCCTGAGATCGCTGCCTTGTCACAACATCAGGTGAGCATGCATCGTAAGACTTGACTTACCAGACTATTTCTAAAACGCTTTGTGTCTTTTCACAGGATCCTGCTTCAGAAGGAGCTGCTGAGACAAACAAGGCTATTACTCTTGAGTTGGCTAGGCAGATCGCTGCTGTCGGCGGCGATCCTCTCCAAGCTCTTGATGCAGGAACTTTTGCTCCAGGAGACGTCAACGATCCTACTGGCAAGGGTAACTCTTGCAAGTGAGTAATATGCTCATACCCTTTCACACTGCTCTGACTAACATGCAATTCTTTAGTGTTCTTGAAGACCCCGAGGGATGCATTTTCACCCAGAATCTTTTGGTACCTGATGCAACAGAGGATGAGATTTTGGCTGCTGTAGGAGAAGTTGCTGGTGGAGATAATGGTGGGGACAATGATGGTGAGAACGGCGGTGAGAATGGCGTCGATAATGGTGGTGAGAACGTTGGTAATGATGGAGGTGATAATGCTGAGGAGGCTGCTGGTGCTTGTCCAACGGTAAGAACGTGATCCTTATCATTTTCCTTTGGTAAGCGCTGAATTCCATTATGTCTATTTGTCGTTATCTAGGCTGCCGTTACTGTCACCGTAACTGCAGGAGCCGCTGAGGCTACGGCCTCCGCAACTGCTTCCGCAGTTCCTGCTGCTGAAACACCAAGCGCTGATGGTACTAACCTGCAGCAATGTAAGTGTCACTACCGTCATTTACCGTGTCATTCTCTTGGCTTATTCATTTCCTATTAGTTACCGGACAACTTGGTGGAGTGGTTGCTCCCACTGTCGTAGCTAGCGGAGCCGAATTCCAGGTCGAGGGAAATGCATCATTCAAGAATCTCCAGAGTGCTCTCGTGCGAAGCTGTGACGTCCAAAATAACAAATGCGCCAATGCTTCCAACGGTGCCGGACAAAGTGCCACGTTCTCTGTCGGTGATTGCAATGCTGTGAGTTCAATTAATGTTCATCGAGGTTGATAATGGAAGTAGCTGACGCCGCTTCTCATACTTCTTTCAGCAACAACAAGAATGCATTGACTTGGCTCGAAGTTCCTGAATGAACCATATCCCGGATCCATCAGCTTCTTAGAAGAATTACTTCTCGCTGTTGTTTGGGTCGAATTCTGATTTCTTGGAGCACCACACGGTGCTGTCGCTGTTTAGCTGAAATCGCTTCTTTCCCTCGCCCTTCGATCATTTTTGGCATTTCTTTTCTGCATAAATTCGCATCCGTATCATTTCGTTTCTGATCATCAGCATCACATGTCGAACTTTGTATCAACTTGACCTGAAAAAATTACCACTCACTCGTCTTCATATTTGTGGTTCCTTAGAGATAAACAGCGAAAATGGATCATCCACGGCCCGTCCGGTTATGAGAGGCATTGTGAATAATCACCTCCGAGAGTGACCTTCTACCAATCGCATGACCTGCCGATGCGAAATAAAAGGGTTCGACTCCGAAGGCACCCGCAAAACTGTTCTCACATGACCGGCATGCTCGCTTAATTGACGTCCTATGGAGCCCCTCACACGAGGAGTTTGCGAGATGCACTATCAAATCTACCCCGTGGGGCGATAGGTCCGCATTCCGGAAGTACCGCGGCATCCGAATCTCGCCAAAATTACAGAGCCCAACGACTTCGTACCTTGCCCGTAACTGGACGAGAAGCAGATGGGTCGGTTTGCCCAAACCTCCGGAAGGAACTTTACTCAGACCTGTTTGATCCATGAATAGATCACTATCATGACAGAATGGCATAAAAAGGTGGGGGGATTCTCGAGGCAACTGATCCTTCCGTTGAGAGCCCTTCTGCAGCTCCTCCTACTCCCCACTCACCCCCAATTCTTCCTTTTCTGGTATCTTTCTCCACCTCGTCGTCATTCTTTTCAGTTTTATAAAAGATCGACAGGCCGTTATTTGTCTGATATCATCTCACAATCGCCATGTCTTCTATCGAGGCTGAAAAACAAAAAGAACTCCAACTCGAGAACGCCCCATACGATGGGGATTCCGGGGAGTACGTTCACTTTGACGAGAAAGAAGATGCTAGGATCTTGAGGAAGATCGATTGGCAGCTACTTCCTTTCGTCTCACTGTTGTATCTCTTGTCATTCATGTGAGTAAAAATGTCCCACATGTACACGAACTATGGCTGACAGTATGACGTTTGGGGCTTATAGGGACCGAAGCAACATCGGTAATGCGAAGATTGCAGGTCTAGTACCCGACTTGAAGCTGAAAGGCTTAGAATACAACATTTGCGCTGCCATCTTCTTCATGTAAGTCGTTGTGAGGTCGTCCAGGTGATTGTAGTCGCTGACAGGATTCCCATGAAGTACATACTCGCTTGCGGAAGTGCCCAGCAATGTGGCCCTCAAACTCGTTAAACCTTCAATCTGGAGTATGTACTCATTACTCATCGCTTGTAGATCCGTTACTCACCCTTGGCGTCATTTTAGTTCCGTCCATCATGGTACATACTTCTTAGATGATACTATCTATTCTCTTGCTTATTCACGTGTCTTAGGTTGCATGGGGTATCGTCATGACTTTGATGGGTCTTGTGAAGGACTTCAAGGGTCTTCTCATTGGTGGGTTCGGGCTATTGATGCGGTTGGATATGGGAGCTAACAATTGGCGATGGTACAGCACGACTTTTCCTTGGTCTCACTGAAGCTGGTCTCTTCCCTG
Source organism: Tulasnella sp. 418 (assembly GCA_019632295.1). Classification (NCBI taxonomy): domain Eukaryota; kingdom Fungi; phylum Basidiomycota; class Agaricomycetes; order Cantharellales; family Tulasnellaceae; genus Tulasnella; species Tulasnella sp. 418. Next base: position 26,159 of record WSTZ01000142.1, on the reverse strand, counting down.
GAGTAAACTTCATTATCTCCTTATGGTAAATCTACCGCATCACTGTGCCATTCTTTGTCTGATATCATATGTGCTTTGAAGGTACCGACGAAAGGAACAAGCATTCAGGACCGCCATTTTCTTCAGTGCTGCCACATTAGCTGGTTGCTTTGGTGGACTTTTGGCTGCGGCTATTGCTAAGATGGACGGTATTGCTGGCCTCAACGGTTGGGCTTGGATCGTAAGTGCTAGCCTCGAATATTGGAGAGCATTGATTGATCTGGTATCGTCCAACTCAGTTCATTCTCGAAGGTATCCTCACTGTAATTGTTGCCATAATCGCTTACTTCACAATGCATGATGTGAGTGTCTGCGTATTTTCTCTCCAGTGGCGATACTGATAAAACACGAATTTAGTATCCTCAAACCGCTCGCTTCTTGACTGAGGCTGAACGTCGTCATGTGGTCGAAAGGCTCCGCGTTGATCATGGTGATCTTGCTACCCATGTGGACAAGAGGTTCTTCTGGCAGGCTATCCTTGATTACAAGTCATATGTATGTAATGTTTCCTGTTTTATCGACTCCAGCTGATTTTCCCTCATCTTCTTAGCTTTACGTTATCATGTATATGGGCATTCTCATCCCACTCTACGCATTCTCTCTATTCCTTCGTAAGCAAGTTCTCTTCCAAGCTTTCATCCCCGCATACTCATAGCAATTTGTAGCCACAATTGTCAACGGATTGGGTTATGCAGGTACTCATGCGCAGCTCATGAGTGTTCCTCCTTATGTTGGTGGATGTATTGCCACTGTGTTGATTGGCTGGTACAGCGACAAGATCCATGTTCGAGGGCCCTTCATCCTTGGTAGCTCAGTTACTGCGATCGTTGGCTACGTTCTCCTCCTCTCCAGCCCAAAGCCAGGGGTTGGATACACAGGCGCGATGATTGTCAGTACATTCTACATGGACTTTTCGCTTCTGAATAATGACCATCGTCTTTGATTCAGGTTGCTCTTGGAATTTTCCCATCGATTCCCGTTTCTATCTCATGGGTAGGAAACAACGTGGGTGGAGATCTTAAGAAGGGTGTTGTTATGGCTATGGTTATCGGTGAGTAGTGTTGCACAGATGCTTAGAACGTGGAGCTAAATGTTTGACAACACAGGTATTGGTAACTTGGGAGGAATCTGTTCTTCCTTCGTCTACTTGCCCAAGGACTCACCTCGCTACTTCACTGGTCACGGTGTTATGATCGGATCTTTGGCAGTAACGTAAGTTATATAGGTTGCATGGGCGCTCATCAATAGCAGGCACTGATCGAGTTCTTCAGATTCGTCACTGCTTCGATCATGATCATCAACTTTAAGAGGCTAAACAAGCAAAAGGAAGCTATATGTATGAGGGATAATATCGGCGAAGAGAGACGTGCAGAATTCCGTGATATGGGTGACGCTAGCCCCCTCTATCGGTAAGCGCAAATTTGATTCAAGCTTGTTTGATGACCTCCTACTTACTGTGACTTTTGTAGCTACACCTTCTAGAAGACAGCACTGTTAGAGATTTTGTATTTTCCCATATGGTCATTTGCGTTGTTATATATGACATCCCCCTAATTGTATAATAAATTGTACTGTTTGATCAGCTTAGCTAGAGGAGTGAAGGGCTGGAATTGTTTGAATGGGTGGTTCTCTGTAACAGGCACATTGAGCGATGTAGCATTGAATTGGGAGAGTCCTATTATTTCCGCATATACTGGGATATAATTCGAGCAGATTAACTTGAAGTGGATGACTTGAAGTTAATTGATGGAATGACTATCAAAATCAAATAAGGAGTGGATTGTCACGTGCATAGAAAACATAAAATTAAGCAAGCACCAACAAACAAGCGAACTTGGTTTCATCACACCTCAACTCTTGGTTGGACCCAGACCCAGCATGTCTGATTCGGTCAAACGCCCCATAGAAGATTCCTCGAGTGGGAGGGAAAAGAAGAAGCGAAAATTAAAATGGGCAAGAACCATACCTGTTCAGGACAAATCCTCACTTCTCCCGACAGGGCCAAATCCCCCTTCGGACAACACCAGTATGTTCAGTCGTTGCTCACTTCACATCAGGAACAGGCTAAGATAACGAATGAGAAGGCATGACAGGACTGCCATCTTCCATTCAGGCCGAAAAGTTTGCAAATGTGACCAGCTTTTCTAACTATAGCTCATCTAAGTGGCTGAGTTAATGCAATTCTTCCAGGCTAGAGCCTTTGAAATCAATGCAATTCAGAACACGATGCAAAAGACTAAGTGAGTGGATGAGGAGGACTTGTTGAACTCAAATACTGATAGCGGAGCAGAGATCATTCTTCCAAACGGGTATGGCAAACGCTTCCGCGTCACCTCAGAAGGAGAGCAGCTAGTCATGACGTTAGACGTGTTCCCGTCCGATTGCGGGAGAAAGCTAAGAATGAGGTGAGATCGATGACGTCTATTGCTGAATTAACTAATGTGGTTGTGGCAGATGGACCCGGTGATTAAACAGAAAAAGATGAAAAAGCTTGCCAAACGAGGGAAAGGGAAGGAAATAGGAAGAACCGAGAATCTAATGAAACGACAACGTGAGTAAAATCATGTCAGTCGTTGATTTTCCTAATTATGAGCCACATTTAGGTGACAAAACATGGTTGGAAACCCATATCTGGCACGCCAAGCGCATGAAGATGGATAACTTGTGGGGTTATCGACTTGTATGAGCAACCTCCTTTTACTATGTCATCGTTAACTAAAATTTAGATGAATAGGCTGTACAGCCTACCGAGAAGGCATTCCGTCCTTCACACAGAGCGGCGGTCAATGGCTCTATTATACATGATGCATCCTACTTTGGTACTATAGAACTCATCGGAAAGCAAGACACCCTCAAGTCGCTTCTCTCCCAATGTTGCGATCCCAGAGACTCGCCCAACTCACCGAGGTGGGTATCATGGTTTCGGATTTTGCCAAGCGCTCATGAGAGATTCTTACAGATACATCAATGGCGCCCGAATTTGCGAGACATATGCCTATGGTGCCGGAACCTTTCCTTTTCAGTTGATTTCTCCCATTACAGTCATGTGGAAACCCTTGGGCGAATCTGGAGAAGAGAACGAAACAAATGAACGAGTCGTCTGGGTGCGGGTCCATCCGGCATCTTTTCAACTGGTTCACGAGCAACTTCGCAAAGCGATATCTGCGGCTCTACAGGCACTGCAAAGTCAAGAAGGCTCAGAACCAAGTGCAAAACGGGAGACAATTGAGATTGCTGACCTTCGAAATGACATTAATGCGTTTGAAATTATTGGACCAAGGTCGAATCAGGTCTTAGCTGGCGCACTAAAGCTCATAAAGAACTCTGGCAACGGTACTAAATCCATCTTTCGGTCGCTGAAAAATATCCAGACAAGTGGGTCAATACCCAGAGGTATGATCATTGGTTTCACCATTCAAGACCCACGTCTGAGGTTGGTAATGTAGTGATATCTGATTGCTCTTCGGAACTGATAATGACTTCTCGTTAGCTATCCACCAACCAACGCGAAGCCTGATAATATCATCGATCCGTCTGGTCCAAATGTTGTATTCACAACATCTCCTAGTGCGCAAATAGCACGGAGTGACCTCTGGAATACTCAGCTGCGTCAGGGACTGCAAAAGCCCAAATACAAAAAGAAGGATATCGACCAACGTCGCAGCCAGGTTAGCTCTTCTTCCTGCTTTCGATGACAACATATATCAATATAAGATCAATAGAGTTTAGTACCAGGAGTGCCTTTACAACCGCAGCAAGATGACGACCATATTCCCCTGATGCTGATTCAAAGGACAATCTCATCTACGCACAGCCGAACTTTATCATCTCCGCCGATTCATGGATGGACTCTTCTACTTCCTGCTGGCTGGTCCATGCCTCTCTGGAGCTCACTTACTCATATTGGCACTCGAGTGGCCGGCCTAAGGGAAAGGCATAATCAACATTTCGAAGCAGCAACACCTCATTACCCAGAGGATTTTGTGACAACTACAGCTTATGAACAAATATGGAGATCGAGGGAAGAGGCTGAGCGAGATCGATGGGAAAGAACTCCAAAAGCCAAACGAGTGGCATATGAGGCACTAGGTGTACGAAGTCCATTCAGAGCTGACTGGGAAGTTGTTTTGGGATTAAATTCGAACAACGTGACAGACGCGGGCTCCATGAACCAGGATCTCATCCCCACTCAACCTGGCCTTCCCCTTGAGGCTACACCTAACCAAGCTATTAATACCCCATCTCAATGGCTACTGCGAGGTTCGACTACCGAGGCTATGCTAAGGAAAGCTGCAGCATCGGAGAAACCGGAAGATGTTCTCCATGAATCTATCAATGATATTCGAGAAAAAGGCAACTTGTCTCCCCTCGAGATCACATCCGGAGATCTCCTCCGAGGGGGTTTAATTTTAGCCAAAATTACGCTCTGCACCCGAGGTGCACCGGACGACTTGGGTATAATTTATGAGATTGAAGACGAAGAGGAAGAAAAGCAACTTCGTGAGAAGTTGTCTGGCAAGAAAGGAAAATCAAACGCGGGCATGATGGAAGATAGTGCTGACTCTCAAGTGAGTATCAACTTTATTCTTTCAAGCTCGATATCTGATGTGATTTGATGAAAGAATGCGGGTTATCGTGTACCTGATTCTTCTTCCATAATTGGATACATCACCACTGGGCATTTTTCCCTCCAACAAGGTCATGGGTTTGCACTGGGCGCAGTATCGGTATCAAGCATGCTAAGACTCATGAAACGGGACGCTAAGTAAGGACAATTGAATCATACTGTGAATTTGGGTTAATGAACCTATTTGCAGGCGGTCACCCAAGGAGCTTCGAAATCTGGTGAAAGTTAGGGATCGCAACGGTACCATTTGCCGATTAGCCTCATTGGAGATTAACTCTGCTTGACTATTTGGGCAATACTGCGCCAAACCGTACCGTCAAGGCTTGGCAAAGCTGTGTTCTGAGTGTTTTTAATAGCATATTTTACGTTCTCATGGCGGAGCACATCATACATCATCAATGCCTTCTTAGGAAGGTATCGATTCCCAACATAACAACTTCCGCGTGTAGTAAAATCTACCTTGGCAAGAGTCACAAGGATGGTGGGAGCACTACACAGGCCTTACGCCTCTAAGATACCCATTTCTCTCCATCGATCCGCCAGTTCACCAATACCTAATCCTCTGATATCCCTTGGATCTAAAATTTCAAACTCCTTGCCAAACGCGAGGAAGTGAGCGAAAAGGGAATTGAAGTGTCCTGTGTGTGACACGGTGGTTGATTGCAAAAGATGCATGGGCTTCGTCAGAATCCAACGTTTTACCGTGAGGCTGTGCTCGTACCTTCTGAATGTAAATGTAGCAGCGCGGGATAATGAGCATAAAATATGTGCGCAAAAATTCTTAGCAATTGACGATAGACTTGTTTGATGAGAGAGGGAAAGTTGGGTTGGAATTCGGCTCCTACATATGAATCGGAAATCACGATCAAAAGCAAGTCAGCAACCAATAGGGTATGGATAATGACAGTCTCCACAACCATGTAATCGTGGGGTGGAACTGACCTGATTTAGTAGGGAAGAGATTCGTATCGTCGAGAACGTTTTGAATCCAAGTTGTTACGAAGTCGATATACGTTGGAGCTGGCAGACGAAGCTGCCGCCGATTGTTATCGATCCAGAAATAATCGATTCTGCAGAACAGTGGGGTTCGTCAGACACGAAAAGCCAGAGAACAAACCCAGCACAAGGGCGCTAGGGTGCCAACTACCTACCCAGGACCCGCAGACATTGACGGGCAGGAAGCCTGTGTACATCCTTCCGACAACACGGCGAGGAATAGGTTCAGATTGGTGTAGAAATCGAAGACTGGTGGTTGTGTAAAACGAGGCAAGTGCCTGGTCAGCATGGCAGATCGCGATCTCGACCAGAAAAGCAAGAAGAGATCCAAAAACACTCTCAAGAGATCCGCAGATCACTGAGGGTTAAGCCCCATCCTAAGGGGACACCCTCGATCAGGGGTTGGTTGCAAGTTAAACTGTACTCACTGTTGACCGCAACCCACTCGTTGACATCAACGTACTTGGGTAAGACGACGATGCTCTTGAACTTGCCAGTCACCAACGCGGCGCGAACGAATGGCTGGCAAAGGTAAAGTGGTTTCTCTACTGATGCCATGTTGGCGTCTTGCGACTGTTGTTGCAGTTGTTGGTGAGGTAAAAACGTAGATTGTGGAGGAACAGGAGTGTGATATATATATTGCGGCTGGCCCTGAGGCAGCGGGGATGCAGATCGTCGTAACATTTGTCTGATCACCGACAAAGAGTCTCGGTAAACAAATGCTACGCTATGCAATCAATAGCGATGTGGTGTGCTCACCGTCGAAAGTCGTCAAGGTTTTTATAGCGGTGAAACCACCAACTACGTTTCAAAGGAAAAAGGTCTTAAAGGCCGAGCGCGGCGTGCTCCGATTGGGAAAGCGCGGCTTTTCACCTCACAGAACACAAAACAACGCCTTTTTGGGTGCCGAACCCACCGAAATCCATGAGACGATACGTGATATAGGGATTCGAAGTGCGTATTCGATAACAACGACTAGCGCTATGTGTACATGACGACAACAGGTATCGATGAATAAGGTTCGAATACAACAAGACGATCCAAGAAAATAAATAGGAACAAGAATGAATTACACAGAGCCTTGCTCGTTGCCAAGGCCAGTAGTTGTCTCTTATTGACTCTGTCCTGTCTCCAAGATGCCCATCTCTCTCCATTTCAACCACAGCTCTCCAACACCAACACGATGACCTGGCTGTCCTCTGATGTCCTTCTGATCTAATAGATCATACTCTTTTCCAAATGCAAGGAAATGTGCAAAAAGAGAGTTAAAGTGGGGTTCTGACTGCAAGTGAAGAAGATGGGTATAATGAGAGTGATAGATGTGGGCAAATACCCTCAAAAGTTGGCGGTAGATGTGTTTTGCGGTCGAAGCGAACGATTGAGGGAACGGACGACCTAGGTTGAAGTATAAGCACGTGCTTACGTGGGTGCACTGAATAAAATAGGGCCTACCGTTGTTCGTTGGGAATACCGTTTTGTCGTCCAATAGATTTTGCACCCATGTGAAGACATAATCTACATAAGTCGGCGCAGGAAGCTTGATTTGCTTGCGATTCGCATCAATCCAGACGTAATCAAGCCTTATGGGATACAACTGAAGTCAATGCATGGCGATCCTAAGGATGAAATCAGGACCCACGTTGGACCCGCCGCCATTGTGGGACAAGCTTGCAAGGTACACTTCTCGGACAAAACGCCGTAGAATGTGTTGAGGTTGTTGTAAAAGTCAAACACTGTCAAGGCGACGTGTGAGGAAGACCGGAAATACTGAATAGCCGTGACTGCTCACCGTTGATAGCCACCCATTCATTTACATCCACCCACTTGGGTAGCATGACTATGGTTTTGAAGTTTCCTTTTACCAAGGCAGCTTTCACGAATGGCTGTCTCAAATACAAGGGTGGTGGATCTTGTCGTTCGTCGCGCCCTGCATCCGAACCCCTACGAGGAATCGTTGGAGTGCGAAGAGAGTTTTCGGAAGGTGATAACGGCGTTGAGGGTGTGAGAGGGGATGGCGGTGGTTGAGAGGACTGCGTTGGAGCCGACGAGTCCTGAGAGGTAATCGTCGGGTTGGGCGAACGTTTTGAAGAACGAGGTTGGGAGCGGGTCATAGACCGCCTGATTTTGAGAATTAAAGAGGTGATGAATGTGAGCATTGTGTGATGGCAACCATGTCGACCGAAGCTTTCATACTCACCCAAGCGAGTTGAAGAATTGAGCCATCCTTATACCAGGAGTTATCTGGAAAACTTTTTAGGAATATACCTATGCGGATAACGCAGAAGTTTACAAGTTGGGAAATGCTTGACTTGAGTGTTCACGTCAAAAGTTGAATCCACCGGGAAATTTTGGTCGTTGCACTCTGATCGGATTCCGAAACGGACTACTGAGCAATGACTGACGGAGAAGTGGAAAGCCAAAAGCCCCAAAATAGCGTTGAGAAAAGAGAGTTTAGTCGTGCTAAAAATTGCCAAGGATGTGGAAACTGTCCAGCAGCAGCGCTTGCCAGGCGAGTCGAGGTTGCAGTGAGGACTCCGGCCAAAAGCCGGGCCCAAATGTAGCAGTTGAACCGTGGGAAATCGCCAAGAACTGAGGGCCCTCGTTCTACTCGCCGATGGCTGCTTTACTAAAGACAACTATCGCTCCCCTTAAGCGTCTTTTTCGCTAGAGGAAGATCTAAACTCACATAAATTTCTTCCCACAAGCGATTACTTATCCGACCCACGGCCGCCTATATTCCAGTAGAACGTGGATCTTCGCCCAGATTATTGAAGTTTCATGACCAACTTCCCCGGTCACGCCGAGGTTTCACCCACCGTCGATCCAATGGGACCGGGTGCAGTTATTCGAAAAATTCCAAGATCAACGGAGGTCTTGAGGTTCGCGGGAAGGCCACGGACTTCGGATGACTTGCCTGTACCCATTTGGCGGAGGAATGTTTAAACAGGGGAATAGTTGGATTTGGGAAGTTTGTGTCAGCCCCCACATTTATGTCGGTGCCCATCGTGTGACATGATTGCCCTTCATACCCCTCCGCAGTATATCTGGCGGCTTGACTTGGAAGCTGCCTTATCTGCCAAGTGTTTCAGTGATGTTGATTTTCCTTTTAGGTTGTATGGCCGCCATGAACCTTAATGCCTGATGTCTTGGGGCAGGACAAATGGGGCTTGAAGGGCTTGAAGCCACGTTATTAATTTGTTTACTCTGCAAAATATGGCCTTGAAATTTGGGATTCATGCATGTAATCGGCCTGTAGTAAGTGAATTCATGGGAGGAAAGTTGGAACCTCACCTAATACCTCAGCACACGTCGATATATCAGGTGAGTGACAGTTCATGGCGCACTCTAATTTGTTTTCATATACCCGGCCCTGCAAATGCCATCGTGAATTACTTCAGCACCCCAACCTTCACTTTGGAGCAGTTACCACTTTCCGCGACTCACGAATGTGATGTAACTCCCATTTTATATGTGTTCTTCGCAATAAGGCGTATAATATTAACCAGGGTCGTCATCAATCCGTGTCTAATTCGGTGCGGGCCTGTGTACGCATGATTCTTCTACCGAGTTAGTCCTCAATGTTTACGCCCTGGTCCTTACGGCTGACAATAAGTGATCTACCACGATAGCCGCGGGTCCCTGGCATCTCAGTTAGGCATCATTTTTCAAACAGTGATGCCATGCCGTCAGCAATATATCGGAAATGCTGCTATTCATGCTCTTCGAAGTGCTGCTGCAAGATAGAGACCATTAAGCTCGATATCCACACCGTCATACTGGTGCATGAAGTAATCATGATGTTCAACATCACCATCAGGACGTTCCTTGACTTATCATTTGCTCATGGATCAAAACGCCTATCGGGCGTTTCTTCTACTGGGCGGCATACCTGCTATTTTATCTCGCCATCTGCAAACTTGACAGACGACATTTCCTTGTGATTGTAACTGCCGGCATTCTTTCAGATGCTTAGTTACGGTTAGCCCAGTATCCTGATCCTGATGCCCTCGGACCGCAGATCCCTGACAACCCTGACAAAACCTGAAGAAGCTCCCACACTCACCCATAATCGATATGCATCCTGCCACTGGACACTCAAGAATCCAATCTTGGAGGTATGGCTCCAGCATGTCGGCAGCGGTCCCGCGTCACTCTCTTCTATCTTTGACTGAACAGACGCCGATCATCAAAATATTGTCGTAAGCAACGGGCATCTTGAGCTGAATCAATCTTGCGTGACCGGGGTGTTGCCAGCTTCATGGACATGGCCCTTTATTTGACGTATTATTCCTCGTTTTACCCCTAGACGAGTCACGATCTGGCTGGGGAACCGGCGTCATCGTTCTGATGGAAAACCAACCCGATTCAAGCTTCCCCTACCGTAAACGAACTCGTCTGCGCCCCTTGGTTCTTAGCCCAATGTTTTGACCAGGTCCCAAGACGCAACTTACACAGGGCAAGTAGCAACCAGGCCTTTCTTCATTGCATATAAAGACATATTTTGCCGATCTTGACGCAATCAATTGATGCGACTGTGTAATGCTACTCTGAAGCGCGCGGGGAACAAAATCCGGGATATCCTGACCTCAAGGCGAGAATCCAGAACACGCGTATCATGTTAAGCAATCTTCTTAGTTTTCTTGGTTGAAACAATCCGGACGAAAACGCAACTTTTTCAACAAAAAGCTGCTTCTGGTCTATACAGTTCCAAATTGGGTAGATGAGCGCCCCGCATTCGCCTACTTCAGTGTCCGGCACGTCATGGAGGAGAGACGTCGGATAATCTTGCTCTAGGTGGCCATGAAATAGCAAATTGGTCTACCGGTGACCGATGCTCTCCGGCACCGCAAACACCTAATCTAAGTAACCCCGTTGAACTGCGCAAGGAGCTCCTTAAGCCACTTTAAGCCACTGTCGCGCGAGAGTCGGGATATTCTACGATACGATTCTCTCTCTCCTCCGGTAATTGGTGTGCCTAAAACGCCTTCACTAATCATTCTGTCTCGAAGCTCCACAATCCTAAGACGCCGAACTTCCGATGTCGGTGCGTAATAATCTTCTTTCAGGTATTGAATCAATGGTACCATTACTGCCTTTTGTAGAAGTATGTTCCCTTATCGCCTGGGACCATGGTGACGCCCTTGTTCGGCACTTGGAAGTATCCAATGTGCAAGAATGCGATAACAAGCACAGCAGACATCGAAAAGACCACGAGAACTAATCATAGCTACGGAGCAAGCCGCCTCCGAAATGTGGTGAGCAACTTATGGTCCGTTGCGTCTTCTTGATCTTATTCTCACGCACGACATTAAGCACGATAGACTGTTCACGCTGATCAGGAAGGAGAGGTTATTTTCCCCAGTGACTCTCTACATCACGCTTGCGTGGACTGTTTTGGCAAGCTGATAACCATCCCACATTCAACAATTTTAACCTTCAATAAGGGACGAAAGGCATGAGTGTTGTCCATCATCTCTCTACGGCGATTACCGCGTTAACGGATCACCGGGAGAAAATCGATTGGTACTATGGTAGGTTCAGATTCGATCCGGGGTAGTGGTTGAGCTGTTGAACGAGATTTCGGTTTTGACTTGGACGCTCAAACAAATCCCCTCCCCAGTGTTTAACCCACTTTTCCAAAGCCGTACCACGCGCGCGTCTTTTTTAGCAGCCATGCCTACATAATTCATTCGTCTCACGCTGGGACATGGCGTCGCCTCGAGGCACAGCTTTTGCTCTTGTGCGGTGTCTTATAAATACCGGCACTGTAGAGTTGCTCAATCCATCCAACGAGCCTTCGACGCTTCTTCTACTCTGTAGAAGGTCTTTCTTCTCTTTCTGAGCTCTGAGCGCAACTGCCACCCTTTATTAAATATCTGCGTTAGTGGTTGCTCGTTTCTCAGCTCTCCTCATCAGCGATGAGACCAAGACGTTATAGTGCCCCGAGGGCACCGCCGGTCTATTGGGTCAGTCTAGCTTTCATTCTTTTGACACGTTTATTTGCAGCCGAAAGCTATCTGGGCCTTTGTGTTGATCTGCTTGCCACCTTAGGGAAGAGTTGAAATCATTCGTGAAGGTGACGAGTTCTTTGGGCAGGAGGCATTGGTGTACAGGCGATATGAAAAGAAAAAAGTAAGATTGCTTGTGCTTATGCAATAGACATGTCAATGATCTTACTGATGACCTCTATCATCCGAAAGGATGACCAGTGGATATATGACATACAACTTCCGACAGGAGAGATCAGAGAATATCTTCACAATGACCTCAAGATGCTGACGTAGCCAGAGACAGTGCTTGCCTGGTGTCTTTTGAATTGCATACTTAATTTTCTTCGATGTTTCATCTTTACTTCATGCATCCCGATGCTCTCCTCATGGCGGTCATCTGGGTTCTTTTGGACTTGTTCGACAACCTTGCACTTGCACCATTTGTACAAATTCTGAAAGCTACTTTGTTTACAATGTGTTTATACCATCTTTTGAACTCCCAAATGCGCATTCTGACGTCAGGATTCTCATGCATCGAAGCAGCGGCTGAGGTTAGAAAATGGCCCGATTTTTCGGTTGTATGTGTTGACCATTCCGGTATCCATGTGGCACGTGGGCTCCAGAGGCACGTCCCTGCAGGTTGTGATCCAATGGCATATGTGGATATAGAGGAGTTATCGGCGGATAGATAGAAAGAAGTCGAATGATATGAGGTGAGGAGGCTGATGGACGATAAGCTGTGAAGCAAGTCTGCCCTCTGAATACTAAGGAGATGCTTTTATATAGCCACAGAGTGGTTGAAGCGGTTGAAACAGGACAGCAGAAGACATCCGCAAAGGTCAAGTGTGGTTTTCAGGTTCAATATCCTGAAATCATCTAAGAAGGGGTCCTGCTCACGTGAGAGAAATGGGCGCTTTCCGATAGTTTGTTTGTTTGTTCGAGCGAAGTGAGTGAATCGTTTCCCAACATTTGCCTCGCGCTCACCACGCCGCCACCATTTTTCTAGGAGAACATTGTTGATTATTACGATCAATCTTGTGCCATGCGCCAAGCACGAGGACCTCCTTCAAGTCGGCGGAGTCCCTCTCCGGCACAATATTCCTCTGTTCCGACACAAATACCGACCCCTCAACTATATCAATCTGGACCAACATCCCAGCAGAGTCACACCATGCCGTACTCAGCGGGTACCTCTCAAGATGAGCATGCAGATTTGCTGCCTCATCACCACCGTCCAGGAGAGACAACCCAGGGTGTCGCAACTGGATCAATAGGAAGTGCCTATGGACCGTATCCGGTGAGACACTATTTTACCAGGATGAAAGCTTAAACTTCTAACTGTTAGCAAAAGCATCCTGCATCTGATGAATCCGGCTATAGGTCCACGTATAATCCTAATCGTTTCAGCAATATGTCAAATGCATCTGGTTTCTCCGATACCGCCCCCACACCTGCCCCTCGTACACCGCAGCCGCAGCCACCAGCACCAAAAACCAACACGGTACCAGCTTATCTTTGGGATACCAAAGATCCGGACTTAGACGACTTCTTACACAATCCGGACCCAGTTCGAGATGCTATTCTTGACAAACAGTGGAGGGTTTTCTCCGCTCGTGGTTGGGGCAACTTTCTCTTGATTTTTATCCTCACCTTTGGTCTCATCATACTATTTGCCGGCTACCCAATCATCGACTGGTACAGATATACCCATCCGACTGGACCTGGGTATAATCTTGGAGGAATCAATGGAACGGGTCAAATACCTGATTTGGCCATCCCGCGTTTGATAGATTTAGACACGCCTTCAGAAGTGTACAATAGGAAAGGGTTTGATGGCCATGACTACGTGCTAGTCTTCAGTGACGAATTCAACGTTGATGGGCGTACGTTCTATGAAGGAGATGACCCATATTGGGAAGCAGTGGATCTTCACTATTGGTTAACGGGTGACTTGGAGTGGTACCGCCAGGGTATGTGGTGCTTAGATTCTCCTGTCACAATTCATGCAAACGCTCTTTGCAGATGCTATCACCACTTACGACGGAAATCTGGTCATTACAATGACAGAGGAGCCAATAAACGGAATGAATTTTAAATCTGGAATGCTTCAATCGTGGAACAAGTTCTGTTTCACAACCGGATATCTAGAAGGTAAGCTTCGCTACTTCTATTGGTTGTTTCCCGCAAGTGCTGATCGTCCTCCCTTATCTTTTAGTTAGACTTTCCCTTCCGGGCTCTGAGAATGTTCCAGGATTTTGGCCAGGTACTTGCTCTTCTGCTAGTTCTGTGCTATCTCCTCATTATCTGCTTTCTTAGCTGTTTGGACTATGGGAAACCTAGGACGCATAGGTCACGGAGCTACTACTGAAGGCTTATGGCCCTATTCATATGATGCTTGTGACGTTGGAACCTTTCCCAATCAAACAAGGAAAGATGGTACTCCCCAGGCTGCTCAAGGGTTGTCATATCTTCCCGGACAACGGTTGTCTGCTTGTACTTGTCCAGGCTCAGATCACCCAGGACCGTCTGTTAACAAGGGTAGAAGTTCACCAGAAATCGATCTAATTGAAGCCAACATCAACCTTACACGTTGGAAGGGCGAGGCCTCACAGTCCATGCAAGCGGGACCTTACAATGCTGGATACCAATTTTACGAAGATCTCTGCACAATCCATACCCCGGAAGAAACGTCTTTCAATTCCTACAAAGGAGGAGTCTATCAGCAAGCTATATCCTGTCATACGCAAATCAATGATGGGCCTTATGATGGACAAAAGTTTGGAGTCTTTGGAGTCGAATACTGGTCCGATCCCAACGATAGAGACTCTGGATTTATCACCTGGGCCAAAGACGGAAAACCAAGTTGGACCCTTCCCGCTGCAGCAATTGGCCCTGACCCGGTGGCCGAGATTGATCGGCGACTCGTCTCAGAAGAACCAATGGTAGGTATTAGCATGTTGTGTGTTGAGACTTTATTGATATTTTATATTCAATAGTCCATCGCAATCAACTTTGGTATCGCCCCAAGTTTCCAGCTACAGGACTTCAAGAATCTCAAGTTCCCATCCAGATTCTATATCGACTATATACGGTTGTACCAACGTGTCGGGCATGAAAATATTGGTTGTGATCCTGAAAGTCATCCAACAAAAGACTACATTGATCGGTATGTACACGCATCCATGAGGTGCTGCATGAACTAACTGTGTGAATGGTGTTTTTAGACATATAAATGCATATACCAATCCCAATCTAACGATCTGGTCGCAAGCCGGCTATACGTTCCCGCGGAACAGTCTTTATGATGGATGCTAGCATTCGTTATAATCTCCATCTTTGCATATCCTTAACCGCATTTTTCAATCGCATCTTCGATCGCGTCAAGATATCTTTGCTCCTATATCACCGCATCATATTGTACCCCTTTTACGCCTTTTTGTTCATGCCCCCTTCACGATCGATCTAGCTTGTTCAGTGATGTCACGACCTGTATCGATCTACACAGCAATTATTCTTTTCCTTCTGCATTCTCATGCTGTAGTTGTTTTGACTTATACACTTTCGCTGCCGTAACTCAATAGGACTTCATGTTTACAGCCCGCTTGGATATTGTGCGACCTTACCCATTCGTTTTATCATTGGTTGTGGTGTTGGCCGATGTTTTACCGAATGTTGGGACCGTGAGACGATAAGATGGTCTCTGCACCTTGGACGAAATCCAAATAATTTTCATCCCCCCATCCACAGCGCGTCCCGTAAGACGTTCTCGTTAAACGGATTTGATGGCAAAGGTGGCTACAGGAAACATTCTTTCTCTTTTGTCTCCATCGCCTGCTCAGTTTCAACCAGTAGAATATGATGGATTGGAATACCGCTGGGGAAACTTCGTTTTCAGGCCCGCGACCTTCAAATTCGAAGGCATGATTCTGGGTTTGGCCTTTCTGTACTATCTACTATCTTATGTTGGCGCTAGCATCAATAAGCGGAAAGTAACAGCATGGTAAGAACCAAGCGCTCATTTGGACGTGGCAGCAGCGTACTAATGTTCGCGTTCTGTAGGGTCAAGGCTCATTCTGGCCTTTACGAGTCTCAGTTCGCCTATTCTGGGGTCTCACAGGGAGCAAACGCGGATGGATCCACAGATTACTTCTTGTACTCAACCGGTCGCAAGGGTGTTGCTTATCTTCACACCATATTTGCCATGCTCCCCCGGCATGATCTTGCTCAGGTTTTGTTCCAATTTGCACAATCCCTGATATACTTGGAATATGCTCCCAAGGATGATATCACTCTCGATTTCACTTTGGCGCCCTCGATTACCCCAACTGCCCAAGGATTCGTGTGGGGTATCGTTCATAAGAACGAGATCACCACTATGAGGAAAAACAGATGGGATCTCGTACGTATATCAGGTCTCCATATCATGAATTCCCTTTACTGACGTGCTCTTATTGCCACCGAATAGTTGTTCTTTACCAAACAGAGCGAAAACGCTGCGTTGCCCCATAACGCGGTTGTAATGTCAGAATCTGCTGATCTTACGGACCTCGTTTTGAAATCACCGGCAGGGGCAGCTGTTGCATCGTTACTCTCTAAACCCGAAATTAATAAGCACTTCCGGGGTCTTATAGTGCGTCGATCTCTAGAATTTTTCATTTCGGTCAAGACTTGACCGTTAGTCCAGATCAGCGATCAGCCAGGAGCACGACCCACAAACGGCCCTATTCCAGCAGAAAAGAAGGAACGACATGTATACTTGTCGTTGACCGGTGGTTCAGAGTCTGAAATGAAGGATACTGAACCACTTGTAAGGGCTATTTTTGACCTGGTCGACTTTTTGGTTGCGAAGCCCGCCATGAGGCCTGATGTGAGTATTGGATGGGCTTTATTGACTTTAGTTACTGATCATTTTTCATTGACCATCCGACAGACCGCCAAAAAGCTTGCAAAGACCCGAGATGAACTTGATGCAACTTTGCTGAAGGAATCCAAAGAGCCCACTGCCGAGGAAAAAGAAGAGGTGCGTACTGTACTCAGCGCTCAAACAGACGCATCGCTTACGTCTGCTTTATGACAGGCTGAAGAAGCTAAAAGAGCTGCAAAACGGAAAGCCGAGGAGGAAAAGTTCAATGCAATGACTCCTGCTCAGCAGCGAAAGGTGAGCTTACGTCGCACCATCTTAAGCATTACAGTATTATTAAACTACGCCTTTCAGTACGAGGAAAAGGAGCGAAAGCGCAGTCAACGCGGTGCCCAAAGGATAATGAGGAAGTAATAAAAGACATATTTCTGTGTCGGCGGTCCCCATTACTAGGATACCCAAGTACTTGTAGCGATTTGATTCACAATATCTGTACCTGGTATTCTGATCTATGTGAGACGTGTACCTATCCAGTTATGTGACTGAGGGTGTTGCTGAACCAGATGCTGCATTGATGGGCTCTCCATTGTCATCATCGACCAACTCGATATCAAAATCAACTTCATCTTCCTCTACTGCAGCGCGTGCTTCATCCCTGCACCTGGCGGTCCGTCGTCGATATCTTGCTAGGATAACTTGAAGGTCTGCAAGCTGCTTTTCAAGTTGACTAACATTGTAGTCCGCTCGCCTGGCGGATTCCCTCAGTTGTTTAACTTCGGATGCAATGTTTTCTGGAGGCCTGGGGGTGGATTCCATTAAGGCATCCACAACGCTGGTTTCAGTGTTGAGATACATGAGCTTTTTCTCAAGCTCATCTCCCGCGATGTTGGCCGACTGCAGCAATGCCTTGAGAATTCGAAGTGTCTCGATCAGATGAAAGTTTTAACGGGGTTTAGCCTAGCAGGGAACGTACCTCCAATAAAGTAGCTGCTTGTTGCAGTTGTTCGTACTGGGAACGCAGGCTAAAGTACTGACCACAAAGACCAACGTCAATCGCCATTCTTTGCGAGGTTAGGGTCGGCATTCCACGATACTCTGAAATGTGGCTGAAACTGTAGCGGCTATCAATTAACTCGTTAATAATCAAAAACTTTGGTCTGCCCTGAACATGGTGCTCACCGCCCGGATCCATCCGGATAACGAAGGTTCTTTGATTTTCGTTTGCCCCACGAGCGGAAGCCATGCTGATGGGGAAGTTTGGTACCAAGATCTTCGTCACTCGTGTCTGGGAAGCGACCCTTTCCATCAAATAACGGAGTGACGAGCCCGAAAACATCGCGTGTATTGTGTCTGCGTGATCTCTGCTTATGTACTTCCCGCTTAGCATCCTTTGACCATCTTGCTAAAGGATCGGAGAGATAGGCCCCTTCACGTAGCGAACCAAGGCTCACTGGACGTTTACGCTTGAATGCAAGCTTGCCTTGTGTCTCAGGACTAACGTTTTGGGACGACATTGAATACGGATCCGAAACCTTGCGGATGCCAAACACATCATTGACCTGCAATGATGATGGTGGCCCGCTGAGTGGCGCAAGGATGGGCGATGGTAAAGTTGAGGCTGTCCAGAGACGCATGTTATACACAAATCAATGAAGTCAAAATAGATACCTTACGTACGAGCTGGTGATGTCCAGTCAACTCCCCGGAGGCTTGTCACCTGTTTTCTTCTTGAACTACGCCTAGAGAATATGAAATCAGCAATGATTTCATTTCTAAATTTCAAACGATCGGTATTTACGCTGAATTGTTTGATCTTGGTGCAGCGCTGATCTCCGACCGAAGTTTACTCGGAAGGGGAGCTGATGAAGATTCAGGATCGGACTGAACATCTATGTTCTTTCTGCCCTTCCCTATCCCAAGTTCCACAAACCTATGAATGTTGGTTAAGAAGGGTTAACGACTAGCACAATGGAATTCCATACCCAGTTCCCAATATCTTCGAGGTGACACGTCCAAACACTCGGTCCATTTGTTTCCCTTCGCGCCCGCTACCACTCTCCTCATCTGGTTCTACGCTCAGGCTCTTTCTCATCTTCTCCTTTGCATCCTTTTCCTGTCTTTCTCTATCCCTTTCTTTTTCCTTGACGGCGGGATGCCGTTTGCCGAGCCACAATGACCGGAGGCTTTCTACACCTCCACCAGATGAACTGGAATCCTTCCCACCTCCGCGAACAATAACCATCTTTGAAAAATACCCCAGATCGGAAATCGGATTGTCTAAAGATCCAACACCCGGAATTCCAGGAATAGAGAATGCGTGTGAGTGACCTCGGTTACTTTTTGAAGAAGAGCCCAAGACTGCGTTTGTGGCCCCGGATACGGTGGTATAATCATCACCTGCGGCATTATTACTGCCGATCAGGTTCGAGACCCTGAGATTGCCAGCTACTGAAGAAGCCATTGCAAGAGAATCGTCCAGTCTATGCTTGATTCGTCGATGGAGCTCGTATCGTTCAGGAGGACGGAACTTGGTGGCAAATGTGTTGTTAATGCGCTCCATCAATTCCATATCCAAAAATGTTGGCTGAAGGTTGACAGATGTGGCGCTGCTGGAGTCGGCGTGCCTCATGGCCTTGTTAGAGTACGTATTTTGCGCCTTCTGTATCATTCGATGATGTCAGTAATTGGTTTTCGTCATAGCTTCTAGTGTCGTACCTGAAATTGCGCCAAGCACTTCAAGAACTCCATCGGTTCCAAGAAGGGATCTTTTGGCTAAGAAATATTTCAGATCTCGAGTCGTGTAATGCGGTCGAAAACGTACAACAGCATAGTTAAGAGAATGTAGTTTGTTCCGTATTACAATGATTGAGCTGAAGAGAACGGCGACAAACGTCGGGTCCAGTCGCCGTTGCCCGAACTAAGACTCAAGTCAGTAAAGAGAGTTCCAACATAAAGTCTGCATGTTATTGCATTACCTCTAGTCCCAGCTCAGTCGCCATTTCAATCACAAAGGAATGAAATCCGTCCGCAGTCGTGTCACAGAGCACCCCATCCCATTCGTCCGGTGGAACATTAAATTTCCCAAATAGATAAAGTGCAGATTGGATATACGTAATCAGTTGCAAGACCGTATGCCGGAACAATGTCGACGAGTCGGAATCTGGGTCATAAGTAGAGTCGTGAGTTGATGAGCGGGAAATTGAGTTTTGATGTGATTCTTTATCCTTTTCCTTATGGAGAACAGTCTTGGAGAGTAGGGAAACAGCATGGGAGTGTGAAAGCGCATTGGAATGATGGTGGTGAGGATGGTGGCTATGGTGCAATGCCTTTGAGATGGTCGAAGTATGGGATTGCTGAATTATGATATCGGGAAAGTGATACGTTTGTATGAACTTCTCCTTTGTCGAATCCCTTGAGATAGAAGTGAGAAGCAGACGTGGACTCATTCATTCAAGCCACTCACACAGGTTCATCAAGAGAAAGACCGCTCCGACTGGCTATATCCATTCGCAACATGTTGACGTTGAGATGAAGTTTCTCTTCAATAGCACGATAATTGCCGCCCAGTATGTTTACGGTTGAAAGGGCAGGTGGAAAGTCTGGAAGTGACGTAACCATTATGACACCGTGCGGTGTCTGTGAGCAAAGATGTGAGCATTAAGAGATTCCACCTGAAGTTTTTGTGAAGATTAACCTCTTTGGGGCGCGCACCATCCTGTCTCAGGAGGTTGACAATCTTCTCGAGCTCCCGGAGTTCTTCTTCACCAGACTTGACAAGTGGTGCCAGCGAAGTAACATAGATCTGTGAACACTAGTTAGGATATAGACTTGTAAAACACCAAAAATCAGACCTTGTTGTCCGTATGTCCAGATGTGCTTACAACGATAGTTTTGATCGGCCGTGATCTCGTTATCACCCTATTTCACGTGTGAGAAGGGAAATGACCAAGTGAAAGCATTTAGATCTCACCATTTGTCAACAGCATAGAGTTGGAATTCTGGAAGCTCCAGTTCATCCTCCACAACCTCAAAATTAGGAAAATGCAACTGTAACCACATTTGTGGCTCCTTTGGAGTAGCAGACTGGGGCGTCAGGATCTTACTGCTTTTTGGGGAGATGGCACTGGCCCCCGGGTTCGGGCTAAGTGTCGATTGCTGCATCATGGGGTAAGATGGACTAGCTCTAGCAAGGTCATCAAGATTTGAAATGTGGAGAGATTGTGATCGATGTGATCGAATTAGCTTGCTGGCTGATGCTTTTGCCTTTGGAGAACGAGCGGCAAGTGATGAAATCAATGAACTCGAGGGAATCAAGGATGTGAGACGTGATGTCGGGATTAAGAGCCGCCTAGGGGTCGTTTGACGCAATGTGAGATTAGGGGTGTGACCAGCGGATCGACTGGAAGGAACATCATTTTCTGGAGGCTGAAGACGTAAACGAGGAGGCGCTGGGGCCATTCATACAGCAAATCCGCACTTGCTGAAGGGAGATGTGTGTGTGGACCCAGATGTTGCTGAGACAAAAGTTGGTAGATGCGATGATGCTGTTTGTCTATCAGGGGCTGTCGTGGGATCATCGGTCTTTTGCCTCTTCAGTCTGGATTGCAACCACTGCGTACTTGCGAGGGTTCAGAGTGACCCAAACGCAAAGATAGGACAGCATTGAAAGTGGTTGTCTTTGCAAGCGATTACCAAATGTTTTTCCGACAAATGTATGACGAAACAGGCACCCATCCGCTTATGCAAGTTGACTTGGTCAAGATTTTTCGCAAGACAAATCCAAACAAGCAGCCACTCTTCCTTTGCTCACCGACCTCGGCTTCTCAACTCGAAAAATGAGGCGAAACCAGAGCAGTGCAAGTGGTAGCGATATGAGTACTGGTATGTCTTGTTCTTGACCGTGCATACCCGCGTTGCTTTAATGTTGCCATTACATCACACAGTCTCCGCAACTTGGAGCTATGTACTCCCATCTCTCAACTACATCATGAGAGATCCTTATGATTCCCCAGATGGAAAGGCCCCTGTTCTCCCTGTTGCTCAGCATGCTGGTATTTATACTGTCGTGAGTGTCTTTGTTTACCGACGTCGGGCGTCGTTACTTAGGCTGTGGTCAGGTCTACAACTTTGCTACAGCATCGCGTGGAGCCATCGCAGGTATCCCTGGCTTTGGAGCCTCTGGAGCAACCGGAATGCGTGAAGGGTTTGATCTTGAGATGGAAGCCACAATGGATAAGTTCGAACGTGTCCGGGCGATGATCGGCTACGAGCTTTACCACCTGCTCGAAGAATATTTTCGGGATCTCGCCCGAGAAATTCGCCTTGGTGCTCCCCTACCTCCTCAATCAAGCAGCAATGCTCTAAGCACGTCTTCCAGCAAGGCCCAGGCGGCCAAAGGTCCTAAAAGCAAGAACAAGGGAAAGGCACCATTAGCCACTGCGGCTCCAACTCCGGTAGTTGCTTTGGGCGAAGAACTCTCACTCATTTCTTATTACACTAAAGCCTACACTCGTTTTTCTTCTGGAGCAGCTCAGATCAATCGCGTCTTTGCTTATCTGAATCGACATTTTATTTTGCGGGCCATTGATGAAGGATGTGGTTGGATATGTTTGGCTGATGTGGTTGCAGCATCGGTGCTCAAAGGTATGGACTGCTTCGATCCTAGCATAATTTAAACGATTAATATAATTTCCCTCTCGAATGCCTTAGATCTTGCATCTGTATCCATATCCTCCCCTCGACTTCCATCATATCAACCACTGAAACGAGAAAAACCCCTCGCAAACGCCCTCGCATCAAACAAGAAGACGAAAGAAGACCTAAAGAAGCTGGAAGCTCGGAAACACGCGGAATGGAGGAACTGGGGTTACGATGCTTCCATCATCCCTGCTAACGAAGATGAGAAAAAGCAGGCCGAACAGGACCGGAAAGTAGCCGAAATGTGTGCGGAAGCAGCAGCACCCGTCGACCGCATCATCACCGTTGGTGCGTTAGCTATGAGGTGTTGGAGGTTAGAAATCGCAGAGCCCTTACTCGATGCGCTATATGCAAACACAAATGGCGATAAAGATCGATGGTATGGGATTGGGCCCATTCCTCCAACTCCTTTATTTGAGAAAGACAGAATCACCGACTCGAGCAGCAACCCCGATGTCAGCTGTCATCACAACCATCGCACACTCAATCTCCCTATTGTATTGCCTTCTAACCATAACTGTAATGGGCGAGATGGCAACGGGATTAACGGTCTTGGAGAGCCCGATGCTGCAGGAAAGGGTAAAGGGAAAGTCAAGAATTCTCTATACGACATGAGTCTTTCCCTACCATTTTCATTGCCATCTTCCCCTGTCGACCATCCAAATGATTATCACAGTGGACACTCTGGAAGCGGCGGGACATCACCAACAGACGATGGCCACGAACATCCTCTCAACGCATTACCTACTTCAGCCAACGGTCGTTCGACTTCAACTACTCGGCCTGCTGCAAGTACTGCAGTACAAGTCACTTCGAATAAAAAGAAACGTCCTGGACCTAGGAAAGGAGGGCAGTCCGGAGGTCCACCGCAGTCGCTAGCGGCCGTCAAAGCTGCCACTCAAGCCGCAATTGCCTCACAAGCTGCTGAAGGCAATGACAATCCTTCAGATGCACCTCCTGTAAGATCTCGTCTCAGTCGATCTGTCCAGATACTCCTGGAAATGTCGACTGATGACAATGCGACCGTTTCTCCTGACACTCCTTTGAATTCGTCACCTCTTACAACCACCATGAAGGTCTCCCATGCCAGTGCTGTTGCCGACTCTTTGAAAATGTGCGGAATCGGTCCGGACAATGCCGTTCGCAAACGCCTAGATCGCTTCCTCTCTAAACATGAACGGGACCTGCATTTCAAATCCAAGGCGAACAAATGAATGGCCTTTTTTTTACAATCACTGATTGTAACATAATGTGCAAAACACATTCGATTCAGTTTTTTTTTCCCTTCCAATGTAGTTTTTGGACTGTTGTATGTTTTATCGCATATTGTCTAAATAACGCATGACATTGAATGACAAGAAGTTCAATTACGGTTGACAGAGTGTGGCTTGTATGGAAAGAGTCTTGTTCATGTTTACACTAATTGAAAGATTCCACGGTTCGTCAATTTGGGAGACTTCTACAGGGTCTAGCCTATCCAAAACGACACCCCGAAAAAAATCATGTCGACCTCGATACCAGCAGGAAGTGGCTGTCCAGTTGATCACTCCTCGTCATCGGCCTCGGTTCCTGCTGGGGAATGTCCAGTTGACCATACCACGCGAGAAGCTTGGTCAAAACAGAATCCCCCTCATTCCATACCACATCACAACCTCCCAATGGAACGAGAAGTCTCGTCTATACCGCGTTTAGATGGTGAAAAATGGGTCTATCCCTCTCAAGCGCAGTTTTACAATGCCATGGCACGCAAAAACCATAACCCACGACAGGCGGACATGGGCGTCGTGGTACCTATTCATAACGCGGTTAATGAACGTGCTTGGAACGAGGTTTTAAAATGGGAGACAGGAAGAGGGGGTGAAGGTTGCGGAGGGATTAAATTGGTTAGTTTCAAAGGTAATCCGGGCAAGATGAGCATCAAAGCAAGGATCAAAACATTGTTCGGGTATGTCCTTCTGTCTCGGTTGATCACAATACGGTTTTTTGTGCTTAACATTTTACTTTATCCAGATATCAGCGCCCCTTTGATAGGCACGATTGGTTGGTAGACCGGTGTGGACTTCGGATGCGATATGTCATAGATTTCTATACTGGAAGACCGAACTCAACTTCACCGTCTCCAGCTGGGAATCTCTCTTTCTACCTTGACGTACGCCCAGCATTAGATAATTGGGAGGGTGTCAAGATGCGCATGGAGATGTTCTTTAATAGGTGGATACTCGGATCCACCTCTCCAAGGAGTAGTAGTTCTTCAGCGTTGACAGATTCCTCCGCTCAAAAGCCTTTGTCTCCACAATCAGAATAGAGTGTTATTATTGGTCCAACCCTACAATGATAAAGAGGCTTACCCAAGTGAGATCTTTGTTGGACATAGACGCCACCTCGATTCGTGGAGCCTTGTTTTTATCTATCAATTCCCTCAGTCACGCGCCTCAGGGACAATGTCCAACTATATTGAAATTAGTGAAAGTGGTGACGTGAAGCGAAGAGTGGTCCGAAGCTCTCCTATCAACCGCCCAGAAGTGCATAAAAGGACCTCGAGCTGCTATCATTTTCCCCATCCCCTCACAAATCTCATAGTTAACGACAAGCGATCTTAATCACAGACGTGAGTCACCAAACCACCGAGTATCAACGTTGTTTACTGACGCTCAACATTGCTAGTTCATAATCAAAACCAATCATCATGGCCGATTGCGGAAACGACTCATGCACTTGCGGAGCTAGGTGAGTGAGGGCCTCCATATATTGTAGCGGATTACTGACGATAATCTTCAACTATAGCTGCTCTTGCAAACCAAATGAGTGCAAGTGCTGAACTCCAGCATATACCTGTATCCTTTCATTCTTGAAATATAATGCGATCGTATCATGTGTCTGTTCTTAACACTGGGTGAACACGTGCATCATCTGCTGTGCTGACAGAAATCAATGAAATCTGGGAATGTTAACTTTAAGGTTTCATGTATTGCTCATGTGATATAAGTGTTGAATTATACAACATGAATAAACCTACATCTCACACCTCAACCCGAGCTGTACAATGCTCCGACAGGTTGGTATGGACGGAAGGATAATTGGTGATGTCATGTAAACAGAGTAACATAACGGTGTGATGGGAACTTATGGACTCTCTGAAGTTGCCGATTGCGAAGAATAGAGTGAAGCTTTCAATGACAATATTAGGAGGTTATTCACACCCCATGTCATGCTCGAGCATTAGGGCCACAAAAGCGGATACAATGTTCATGATTATGTAAAACAAGGATGGAATATGATCAGCAATCTGCAACTGACTCGCAAGAGTATAAAAGCAAAGGAACGCAACCTGGCAGCCTGGGCTTAAGCAGCTGGCGAGACTGTCGTTCTCCGAAAGACAGAAAGATGTATGGAGTCACTGAATGATCTATGGTGCGAAGAAGGGAAAATGTTGCGTATCCAATTTTGTCTGTTCGAGTCGATTCTTAGCAAATGCGTCATAATTCAAAACCCACCTATCCCACTACGTCAGTAACATCAAATTTGTGCCTGGTACGGATGACAACAAAACTCATGCCCAGACCGCTGTTAGTGACGCCAACTGGTAGCAAGTAAATTATTAAACAAGTTTCTTGAAATGTGCAATTACAACCGACCTCTGCCATGAGGATTATCTAGACTGTGGAGTATACTCTTCCCCTGCAATCCAACAATCACCACTCCCTCTTCTCAGACTTCTTCGCAAACTTCTGCCAAGCATGCTGCTTGTTCGTCTGCTCCTTTGCCTTCTGCGCTCGTACATCTGCTCGTTTTTCATTCTTTTTCTTCTTTCTCGCCACTTCCTCTTCTTCTTCCTTAGTCAGCTTACGTTTCAACAAAGAAGGTGCGTTGTGGAATTGTAAGAAGCTGGAAGAGGTTTCACAGAAGAGGCATTAGTTAAGTGGTACCCCTTGAGAACAACGCTGTACAC
>WSTZ01000141.1:22370-35462 GCA_019632295.1 Tulasnella sp. 418 | reverse complement strand
TAGCGAAGACGTTCACCGAAAAGCAGGATGTCAACTGCACTCAACACTCGTAAAAGAGGACTCAACGCTGCCGGTCTCGACGCAGCCAACATTGTCGACTCTCCACGGAAGCGGCGCAACGTGCAGCAACCGCAAGAGGAGTCCACATCCAAATCGCCCTCTCCACCTCCCCCAGCTATTAAGAAGATCACCCTCAGACTACGTAAAAAGTCAAACACTGCTATTCAGGACTACGACTCTCTCAGCGATCCTAATGACGACAATGGTTCAACCGCTGGTAGCGACGACCAGCCTACAGAGCAGGAGGTCTCAGAATTGGGTCAAAGGCTGTGGAATACTATCAAGAATGCAAAAGATGACAAGTAAGTGCGCGCAGTATCTTGTAACACGCGCATGTTTGTTTACGCGTCTTGGGTCATTTCAGTGGCAGGCACATGGCTACAGATTTTCTCGAGCTCCCGAGCAAAAGAAAGTACCCGGAATATTACAAGGTTATCAAACGTCCCATATCACTGGAGGAGATCAAGGTGCATCGTCTCATCGCTTTCCACCCTTACTTACTCCCACTCATCCCATCTCCTCTTTCCAGACCAAACTCCTCTCTTATGAATACAAGTCGCTTAGTTCTGTCAAGGCAGATTTCGATCTCATGTTCAAGAATGCAAAACACTTCAACGAGAAGAATTCTGGCATTTGGTTGGATGCTCAGAACCTGCATGTACGCAGCAACCCAAATTTTAATGCAACAAAATTTCACTTACAAGGTTTCTCGTTGCAGAATTTGGTCGCAAGAGAATACACCATTCTCACAGGCGCATCCAACGCTCACGATAACCCCTCAGATGATGAGGACGGGGACGAATATACAGACAACGCCAAAAGCAGCAAAGGCAAAAAGGCCCGTTCCAATCCATTAATCACTACTATCAAGACAAGACTAGGAAAGTTGCTCAAGAAAAAAGATCCCAGGTCAGTTTTGAAATCTATTTCCCATTTTACGAAGCAGCTGAACTCCAATTGCTACAGTGGGAGATCTTACTCCGATGCTTTCATAGAGCTACCCAGTAAGAAGGAATGGGCCATATATTACGAAGTGATAAAGAAGCCGATATCGTTTGACATTATTGAGGTGGGTGCTATCATTAGCACTTTTGGGCACTGTTACTGACACGGACCCTACTATACCAGAAAAAGCTCAATCGTGGACACTACGACTCAGTTCAGGCATTCATTAACGACGTTGAGCTCATGTTCTCCAATGCATTCGAATTCAACGAGGAGCATTCTCCTATATGGGAAGATGCTAAGTATCTTCAGGTACGAACCTCAAATTGAGACGTTCAGAGGATTGTCTCATTGAGCCACTTTGAATTGTAGGACCAGTTTCGCGAATTAATGGCCGACTTGATCACGCCCGCCACCGCCAGTAACACCGCGGGCGGTTCTGTGAAAATAAAGCTCAAAGTTGGCGCGCAATCTCAAGCTGCGGAGACACCATCGGCTCAGTCCAAGGCGAACCGTGCGGCGTCGAGTACAGCTCCTGAACTAAAACCACAGGCAATTAGGCCCATGCCCTCATCGACCACCCCATCCACATCATCAAAGGCTCTCCCTCAGCTGGGTGCTGCTCCTTCCTACCCTCCAACTACGTCCAGTACCCCTGCTCCATCAGTGCCACCTACCGCCGCCCCGCCGACCCAGTCTGGTGCTTATGGGCTAACTCCCAACAGTGCGGCTACCACATACCAGAATCAAGTAGCCCAATATGTTGCATCTCTGCAGGCGGCAGGTTATCCCTATCAAAGTCTGCCACCTCATTTGCAGCAGTACCTTCAACAGGCTCAACAAGCTGGACAACCCCCTGGTGCTGCGAGTGCTTCTCTCAATCCATATCAGGGATACACTCAGTGGGGTGGTGCATCTCCTGCACCACGGGGATTCACACCAAATCAAACGCCTCCTGCGTATGGTTCGCCTATGGCGGGAACCGTACCACTCGCAGGATCAGTCCCACCTCCAGGAACCCGTGCAGATGCCTCAGCGACTCCTCCTATTGAATCATCATCCTCCACTCAAGTCGCGACAGCAACTTCTTCAAAAGCACATACTGCGGTAGATGAACCTTCTATCAAAATCATCAAGTCGGTATCTTTCCGAACTCTTCCAGTTGGAAGAAATGTCACTTTCAACAGCATTGAAGGGGTGGATCTAAGGCTCTGGAGCTTGAGATTGGGTCTTGGCGAGACCGGAGCCGAGATAGTCGGAATTGAGATGTTCTCTGTTATTGAATCTCCGGAACCAATTGCAGAGAAGCCCAAACGTCCAAGAAGAGGCCGACCTCCCAAGAACGCAAAAGGGAAGGGCAAGGATGATGGGAAGATGGATGACGATGATGATGACGCGGTGGGAGAAGAAGTTGACGAGGCTGAAGATGAAGAAAATAAACCGTCAAAGAATCAATCGGCTTCACGGGAGGTAGAAGTCAAAGTCAACGATATCACAATCATGCCCACTCCAAGCGTTTTGCCTGCCCTCAACCTATTAGGGGATCTATCTCCTGATGCCACGTTGATTGCCTCAACTCCGGATACATCAGTCAATCTCGTAAACGGTAATGGGGTTACCGGGGAGGTTAGTGAAAGTGAGGAGGAAAGTGAAGATGAAGATGCAGAGGGCGACGACGACGACGGTGAAGGAGAAGAGGACGAGCAACCCCCCACCAGGACTCGAGGCAAAGGAAAAGCTAATGCCACTCGCTCCCGTTCCCCCTCCAAAAAGCAATCATCATCAAAATCTTCCCCGAAATCCTCTAGGAAGCAAAAGTCCACAAAGAAGAAGGCAGGAAAGAACGGTGCGGCGCAAAATGATGAGGCCATCATCGTAGATCATAGGAAATGGGAGTTCGGTTTAAGTCTTGGGAGGAATGTGGTTGATGTGAAAGTGGGAGCATCGATCAAGACCGAAACATGGAGAGTTTTCATGGAGCGTGTTCTATAACGCATTATCCGTACCCTACTACCCTCATTCCGACGACACCTAGGTTTATGGCTTTACACACTTAATGACTATTCTTTCTTTTCATGTACACATTTGTCATTCCCCTTAGATTATAACTTTACCCTCATAACTTGAACGAGTCCCCATGTATAAACAGCGCACTATTTGTGATCGGAGCCGAGAATGATGGAGTACATGCTATTACTTCTATTCTACATGTAGACACCATGTAGTTCTAAACCTGATCCTCGTCTTCCGAGCTGCTTTGCACTTCTGGAACATATCGATTGTACCTTCCGGGCTCATTCAACTTGTTTAACATTTCCCGTGGACCCCCAACCTCATTTCCTGTTTCAGCATCTCTAATCCTTGACTGCTCTGGCTCTAAACCTCTGCTCCTGAGATATCTCTGAACAATTTCATCTTTGCTCATCGGCCTAACTTCCCAACCTTCAGATCCACGACGGACTCGAACAGTCGGACCATCTGGATTGTCATAATTGTCGTCAGCTCTTTCCTCTCCCAAACGACCAAAGAACCCTCGGTTGTCAGGGTATTCATTAGACGAAAAGGAATTTCTGGATGGTGTAGAGGTGGTTTTACGGTCTTCCTCATCAAAGTTGTGACCATAGGGTGCTGAATCATTGCCAACACCAGGTGTTTGCAAATCTTTCGATTTGGGATGGCGCAAACGAGCGTTGTTGGAGGGCAGAAGATCAGGGTTGAGCCCGGTTCCATAAGTAAATGGAGATTTTCCAGTGAGGTCTGGCCCGTTTGGATGGTCATAAACACTTGGATCTTTGGGTGGCCAAATATGTTGTACATCCGAATCTATAAGAGAAAGTAAAGAAAACGAGGTTTGCAGGACGTCAGTGACGCTAGACTAGATTTCTCATGAGTTAAGTAGGGATTGGCTCACGAGAAATGAAAAATGCCCACCAAAACAAATATGTACACGGGGCCCAGGCCTTTACACCGCATTGTCATCCGCCAAGCTCCTTCCACCTCTGGTCCGGACTTCAGTCTCTCCATCAGAATCTCTCAATGGAGTACCATATGAATGTCCAGAATTCATGTATGGTGGATAAGCCAGATGACCAGGCCCGTAACCATCGACCGATGGTACTGGGGGACTCTGCGGGTCCGAGCGATGGAATTCAATCCACTCACCAGCACCTTCTGCAACTTTGAAATGGAGTCCTGATCCGCGCATTGGCTGAGGCCATAGCCAAAGCAGCGGATTTTCTCCCAACACTGCACGTACGTTGGCTAGCAAGCCAAGATTCTACATGTACGTAGTGAATTATCAGTATGTTGACCTTATAGAAGTTGTGAAAGTCGTCCTACATAGGGAAATTTGATCTTACGGACTGGTTTCAGCATCACAACATCACTGTGAAAAAAAGGGGACGCCTCACCTCGCGTATCTTTCCTCGCCTTATGAGAGTTGCTACCTTATCCTTTTCCCATCCTTCAATGGTGGTGGTGTTTGTGCATAGACAATAGAAATGGTAGATGCTGGAAACGAATCAGTCATTGAACAATGTCTCTATGCGAGTGCAACAGCATACCTGAAGAAACCAACAGCCATAATCACGGGTATGCAGGCGGTATAGTTGAAAACGACGAAAAGGATATCGGCTGTTGTTGGATCGACCTTTCTGGAGTGTCAGCACCCAGCATTAAGAATTGATTTCCTCCGGGACCTACGTGGTAGTAGCTGGTCGGACTGACTGAGTCGATGACCCGGCGGGTCACCATAATCAAATGATAGGAGCAAGCAACGTCGACGAAGAACAGAAATCGGATGAAATGTCCATGGTTATAGTGCCCAACACAATTGTCGACCCAGGGACTAATTGTTCTTCTAAGCCAGAGCCGCAAAAGATTATTTCCCCTGACTTACCAGTGATGATCTATAGGGGCATTCAGTAAGACATGAAAGAAGAAACGTGTCGCGCAGCCTACTTACCCATCCGCAGTACGCATCTAAGACAGTCTACGTCAACTCAGTGAAGAAAAAGCAATAGACAGAGAGCTAACCTTTTACATTGCTTGCAGTGATGAGCTAGTTGATGAGGGGCAATCAATATCCGCGTTTTTGGATAAGTCCATGAATGCAACACACCTCGTGGAGGCTTGTAAGTTGAGCAATATCGACAATACCTCGGACCTCCCGTGAGCTTCTTAACTTCATACGGTTCTCCAGACCCAAAATCGGGTTTCTGAGTCCATACATATATCAGTTGCTGTTCTGAACGCCTAGTCTAACGGATACTCGTACCCAACTAGGAGACACTCTCCCTGGGTCGGTCCGTACAGTCAAGAAGTAGTTCCAATAGACCATTAGGACCAATATACTTAATCTGATGTGAGCATAGTGTTCACACTAGGCAGAGAGGAGAAATACTCACTTGAATGGCCCAATAAGCTTTAGCAGCTCGACCGAGAACTCTCTACCGTACCATGGCCATATGATGAATATTTGGGAAGTATACGCTATAAATCCAATGAGGCATGTCACTGAGCCAACCCAGATACGGCCAACTAGTCCAGGCATAATGTAGGTTTGGGTCTCGAGAGGTCGGTTTGCTGAATAAATCAGCCACGTGATCAGGCTGTTCTAGAATTCGACTATCCCACGATATGTTCTTTCCTTAGTATCCCAAAGAAACTTGACCCCTCAACGAAAGCACAGAATGAAGTCCGCACAATGATCACAAAGAATACAGAGAGCAGGTAATATTTCGCCAGTAATACGGCGCCTACGCTTCGTCTATGGACGAAGATTGTGAATTGACGCTGGAACACTCATACTAGTATCCCGGTTATTTTATGAATGATGGGAGGGTGAAGAAGTTAGGAGCTATTTCCCAATAAATTCACATCTAGATAGTCTATCCAGCCCATAAAGTACCGCAATAATAAAAAGAGCTATCAAGAGGAACCGACAGCCCACTTAGAGAAGTCGACAACCTGCACTCCTTCGTCATTACCATTCTGGCCCGCTTTCAACCCCTTCTCTATACTCCAGCTCTGAAGCACCTTTGCTACGCTGTCTGAAGACGAACCGTCCATCAACATAACGAATGGTTGTTCGTACAGAACTGTAGAGTCCTCATCCCCGACTTCTAGGGATCGTCCCGTAATACTCAATGTCTCCAGACCAGCAACTTGTCTCGACAGCGATCGTGTGAGTTTGGAGAAATCTTGAACGAAAGATCCTGACGGGAGTAGGGATGGCAATGATGGAGAGCGTAGCCCGACCGCGACAAGAGCAGCCATTTTGCCGGCCTGGCTACGGGCTGTGCTTGATTGGGATCCATGAACGTATGAGGAGATGGCGAGTCCAAACATGGGATCTTTTATAGGATCCGTGACTATGCTCCGCACGCGTCGAAGAGATATTTTTTCCCCGACCTTGGCGACTGCATCACGTATGGACGATGCCACTGTTCCGCTGGGGGCCGTGGCAGGTGACAATCCCGAGATTAATGGAGCATCACTGAGCATGTCCAGAGGGACATCATTGAGGAGAGTGGTTGAATGGGAAGGTTCTGAGATGAATGCAGCGGTATGCGAGATATCGTGGGCCAACTTGACGAACAACTCGTTCCTTGCAACGAAGTCAGTCTCGCAATTAAGCTCTATAATTGCAGCTCGAACCCCTGCAGGCCGTAATTTTCCACCAGTAGAGATCCAGCCACCTTCCGAAAGAACGGATACAGCAACCAGTCCTTCTCCGGCGGTCCTATTTTCCAGTTTTGCGGCCTTTTTGGCCCCAGTTTCTACCAGATCCTTCTCAAGCCACTCCAAAGCGGCCCTGAGGTCGTTCCCAGTCGCCTCCAGTGCCTCCCGTGCTTTTGTCATTGAGGTAGTCGTCTGCTTCCGGATCTCTGCAATCAGCTTGACGGAAGCTTTGGCCGGAGTAGAATAGGGCCTGACTCCATGAAGGGACACAGATCCAGAGAGATACCTGAGCGGTGTAAGTCGGATCATAATGCTTTTGGTAAAAATGTTGAAGAACGTGAAAAGCTATGGGTGCCAATCAATCTCGAACTTTTTCGAGTCTTGATCCCACGGTTAGAAACTCAAAACTCACGTGACCTTGAAATTTGTACCTGGACTGGGCGTTTACCGAAGTCATCAAGAAAATTCAAGTCCATTTGCGTCGCGTTGACGATGGGCAAGTCACCAAAGAAAAGAAACAATAGACGGCATAATCCGGTTAGGGTGCCAGATAATCATCTTCCTCCGGGTCTTCATGCAGCCTCAGCAACATCGAGTAGGTCTCAAGATGTGCTGCCAATAATGCAGAAGGTGTGAGGATATGCAATTCAATGTAAAAGAGCATAAAATGACTGTGCATTAGCTTGAAAGTGCAGACCCGACGGAAAGAACTTGGGCTTGTGCTGCCGTGACTAATCTCATTCAGAACGATCCTTCGACTAGAAGATTACTTCAAGGCAAAAATGTCATCGGAGCATTGATCACAAGGCTATCGGATAATATAGACGACGTGGTGGTGGAAGCCTCTGGTGCCCTAAGGTTAGCTATTCTTTAATTAACGCGGTCCCCCAAGCAATTGATACCGGATCCAGAAATCTCTGCATCGACGGAGGTTGGGAAATCTGCAGCGAGATGAACAACAAGAACATTATGGCCCCACTCAAAGCATTTGTTCCGAAGGTCTGATAGTGATAACTTGTGCGAGCCGCCGAAGCTCTTACCATATTGTACAGATCTCAGCTGTATTGGATGAACTCATCAGATCATCCCCTCGAAAAGTGGCCAAGAATATGGAGACTCGTATCTTTGAGCTAGCGGAAAACATTATCACAATTTTTTGGTGTCTTTCGTGAGTGAGAAGTGGCGGTTTATGATACTCTGCCTCACGACTTCCAGAGAAACATCAGATAAAGCCCTGCAAGCCGTCAACAAGGTCTCGCTTGTGCCGTTCCTAATGTCCTTTTTGTTTAACAAAAGCCAGATACCTATTGACACGGTTCTTGCTGCCGGTAAGTAAGAAACCTTCATGTACCGAGCGCGCCACGAGTAACCAGTTTGTAGCCCAGTGTCTTTATGTGCTCTCGGAGGACAATCCACCATGCGTGGATGCACTAAGAAATGATACTGGATACATTCAATGTCTGTTCGGTATACCAAAACCACAGGACGACATATCTTCAGATGATGAACGAAATGTCATGCTCAGGGCACTTGCTTGTGGTAGGCTTGCAAGCATGCATACATTAAGTTAAAATCTATGACATCCCTTCCAGGTATCCTGAAGCATGTGGCACCTCTCCCGGTCATTATTCCACAGCCCCCTATTGATGTTGATCGGGATATAGCCCTTCCTTTATTGGTCCCCCTTCTTTCTTTCTCGGTTCAGGATGCATCTGATAGGGTTCAACAGCTGATCACTATGGGAAATGTACGTCTGCTGACATCTTAGCTTGACAGTTTCTGAACTACTGTATGTCAGGTGGATGGCAACGTTGGTCATGTCAAAGGAGGGCCAAAATCTGATCACAGAAGCGAAGCCCAAATAGAACTGGATAAAATAGAGTCCCACGTACGGACCGTTCAGGTTTCGCTGGATATTTTGACCGCCGTTTGTGCGCAACTTCCAGAGCCTGAACCAGTAAATGAGGACTTGGGTGAGCGAGACATGCAAAGCCATGCCTTTCAGTCAGCTGACGTTGCCAATAGTAGATGAAGAGGACGAAGGATTAGAAGTAGAGGAAGATGTAAAGGAGATAGATGGACGCGACAGCGATGATGCAATATCTGTGGATGGCAAAACGGAGACATCAACTGCTCTTTCCCTTTTGCCAACACTTACGCCACGACTGTTGTCCCTGGCACGCCCGACAATGCTTTCCTTCCCTCCACCAGGGACGTCTTCTCCTCACCCACCAACAACATCAGCACTTGGAGTGGTGCATGTTAGAGCCTTCGAGTGCCTGAATAACTTATTTTGGTCGGCAGGAGGGCCAAACGGCTCGATACCTGACCAGAATACTCAAGCAGCAACTCACGTTTGGGATGAGTTGTGGAATATCCTTTCATTGGTAGGCAAAGAGAGCGAGTGGACGCTTGGGGGAAGTACCAGTGGTCAAGAACGTAGGAAAGAAATGTGGGAAATCGGTATCGGCGTGTTGTGGGGATTAGCAAGAATCACGAGAGGTGTATTGGTAGGTGCATGTATATCAATTACCCTTTCGTGCGCTGCTGACCTGAAAGGCTCAACCAGACGCCACTAGCTGAACGAGTCCAAGTTTTGATTGAATACTGCGACTCGACAACTGATGCCGATATCAAGGTAAAGTGCATCGGGACCCTAGCCTGTTTGGCACAAAAAAGGGAAGCCATCGAGGCGAATAAGGTGAGTAAATGATTCACTGGCCCATCACCAGTCATTGATCATTAAGCCATATAGATTATTGCGACCTACCTATTTCACCTCATCACCAGTCGCTCGCGGACATCCCAGCCGGAACCTATCTTTCATGCTGTTTCTAACATCATCGACATCTATTCTGACGAGGCTTCACCCTACGATGTCAATTTCCGAGAAATGAACTGGTTGGCTGTTTTGGCTGACGCCCGAGAAGATGTACATCGAATGGTGAAGGGAATAGATAGGCGGAAACCAGGCGGAAAGGAACTCCGGGAATTCGGTGAAGAAGTGCTCGCTAATTTAGTTGCATTTGTTAAGTACCGTAGCAGTCTGAAATTCTGAACGAAGAACATTTTGCTTATCAAATAAACGATTTTCTTGTCGGACCCTAAATTCTATCGTTAATTTTTCTTTGATCAGTCTAAACCCGAACGTATGGTGCGCCCTCATTCTGACTGACCATGGACTCATCTTCATCGCTTCCTCTGTCTCCTCTTTCGTCATTACCTCCAGACATCGCTGCCATCTTACATTATGTGGATGCTCCTCTTGCATCGCCGCTGCAACTGCAGCATATTCAACATAATGCTGGTCCATCCGGAGAACCACACAAGGAAATGCTTGCAGACGACTCAATCTATGACAGTGAGGAAGAAGTGGAAGGGCAGCTATCGTTGTCTGCTGCAGGTCGTAATTTGGATGACGAGCGATTGAGTAGCCAACCCACAGTACGTTGCACCCAGGCGACACTTGATGTAATTCTATGCATTGATCTCATTGATATGTTACAGAAGAAAGAGGATGCGCCAATGGCAACAGAACCAAGCTCAGACTCAGAATCAAGCTTGGCATCAAGCGATGAGAGTGATAATGATGCACAACCTCAAAGGCGTCGCCCATTCACCGCTCAGTCTGGTGCCGACCAGGAGGATGATGATGGATCGGACGAAGAAGGCATCCCAAATGGCATCATAGCCTCCAAAAATGAAATTGTGAAGCCACAGGTCAATATGCCCTCAATACTGTCGGTCGATGATGATGAAGTCATAGAGGAAATGGGTGAAATCATGAGCATCATCGACTCAGTGGTCGTGATTAGAGGTTCAGCCGGGAGCCTTCGAGAGAAAGTTCTCGATACTGGTTCATTACTGGTATTCGATGATCGCAAAGTTCTAGGAGAGGTAGTACTTCCTCCCATTCAGTCACTTGCAATTCATTGACTTGAATTATGAAACAGATATTCGAGACTTTTGGGCCTACACACCAGCCTCTTTATTCGATTTTGTTCCCCAGTGCTTCATCGATTGATAGTCAAGCCGTCACTATCGCCCGAAAGGTGTTTCATGTCCCTTCTAGGAGTTTTTTCGTCTTTACTCGAGCGTTGCGGATGCAAAAAGGCTCAGACGCTAGCAACGTGCATGATGAAGAGGTTGCGGAATGGGAGCTTGATTTCAGCGATGATGAAAAGGAGGTGCAACACAAACGATCGCTAAAAAAGTACGTAGCCATGAGTATCTCGATGCACGTAGGCTAAAGTTTTCCAGTAGCAGGCGTCATCCTCAACAACCTGAGGTAGCTGAGCCTGCGGCCCGGACGCCAGGACCATCATCTTCTGTGCCATCTCTCCCAGTTTACAGAGATGATGGTGATATTCCCTACGAGTCGTCGCCTTATGACCCATACATCCCTTCGGCGGTCTCCCTCTCGACAGTAGAAGTGTCTGGTCCAGTACCTGATCCGCATCTCGGCGGGAGAAGCAAACCTGCGCCTTATGATGATCTTGAACCATTAGAGCGTGAAACAAAAGATGACGTGTCCCATACCCCTAGTGTTTCCAGCGATCCTAGCTCCCGTGGATGGGGAAAACCCGCTCGGGCTCGCATGCGAAATCGTGGTCGCGGTGTAGGGCGGGGTGGAAACCGTCAAGGTAGGGGAAATAACTTCAACAACCGAAGTGGCAACCGCCATCATCACCAACACACCCCGCAGCAAACCCAAGATAGTTATGGACAGAGTGCAGAGGAGTACGACTACTGGTCGCTGCATTCTGGGTACTCTCCTTCCCCGTTCACCCAGGCCAACGACAATTGGTCGAACAATCTCTCTTGGGGTTCACAAGGCGTCGAAGCTCAGTATGGTTCTTATAATTCCTCTTGGAATGTGCCTGGCTATGGTATATCTCTTGGCTCCAATGGGGTAGCTCCCCATATCAATCCCCGTTTCTATGGTCAATATGCTTCAGGAAATCCATACCTTACAACTCAACCTCAGTGGGATACGGCAAGTGGAAATTTTTCGTCGAACCAGTTCAACTCACTACCCAACGCTAATTATCCGGATCTTGACTTCACGGATAATAAATTGAATGGCGACATGCCCGCATCTCACAAGCGTAATCAATCGATGTGATGATGATCTATTGGTATCCATACTGCAGTGTTGTATACAAAGTTGTCATAGCCAGGCTTTAGATTGAATTTGTTATGCAGGAATATTTAGAGCTTGGCTGACGGTGTGCCCATCTTGTTCACAAGAGGATTAATGCCAGTGACATTGCCCCGAATTTACCCACTTACCTCTTCAAAGAAAAGCACCGTTGGTTCCTAAAAACCATGGCTCAGGCTACATTGAAGCAGATTGAATGTGAATATGACGTACACCATCTCTCAAATCTGGGGAAAATTTCTGCAGAGTAGCAAATGCCTCAGTAGTGGAGTGCCTTGAAATGATATGTTATATCAGGATGCCTTAACCATTATTACTGGTGCTCACTGAGCAATTGCCTCCTTGTTGACATACCTGAGAAAACGATCAGCAAACAGGCCTCCAGAAAGCTATATTCTGCTTACTTCTCGAATAGAAGAAACTCATCCCCGTAACGGGCCACTCGGAATTCGAGTGTTCCAGGTTCAGCGTCAGAGTTCGCACTCTGCCTGACCAAGTCAAACAACGCAGCCATTTCATCACCTTTTCCGGGTTTTACCGTGATCTAGTAGTAGATGTGCCGCCTGTTAACTTGATGCTTAATCAGATACGTTGGGCTCTTAAGCACTTGCCCTAACATGAACGATGATTTCGCCTTCAAATGGACTTGGAGTGGCAGACATGATGAAAAATGGATAGTTCGAGCTGAGGGAATGAGAGAACGGTTAACTACCTTATATAGCTGGAGGAATTATGAACATGTGGGCACCTCATGGGCTCGAATCTCACGATGTCTCCCTTCCATCAAGGAAATGGATTCCACAACATTGAATGTGTAAGGTAATATATATTATTGATTGAAATTGGCTTATTGAAAACTAAGCAATTTTTGCCATTGTTTCAGCCGGGCGGAGAGACACGACTTATCGCCTATCAGTCAAGTGACAGTTTGGGACAAAGGAGGATCTTGATAAGAATTACCGGTCCTGTGGAATGGATCAACAAAGCTGAAGGCGCCCATATTATATTGCCAAGCAAGTTGACCTGCCTCGTTGTCAAGATTAAGTTGATAGATGGGTACAGATTTCTCACTCAGTTGATGCAACGTTTGCATTTATAACCTATATTTTTCGTAATGCATATTGCCGATTAGATCTCGATAACGCTGGGGAGGGTCTAATATCCGGAGTGTCTTCGGTCGAGCTAAAATTCAGACAAGCGAGTAGTGAAAGATGGCGGCACGAACATCTCCGCATCAACTTTTG
>WSTZ01000141.1:7085-17681 GCA_019632295.1 Tulasnella sp. 418 | reverse complement strand
GATAATCGCCGTGAGGATCTAATCACCGGTTATCAGATGGAGGGTTGAATGATGATCACTACTTTGTGCTTATGAGAACGACGTTTTGGACGCTGTTGACGTTGACGCGCGCCACAAGAGCAAACTGAACGCATTCCATTTCCTCACCACAACCGACCCGCGACAACGACAAAAAATCACTCAAAAACAATCAAGAATTGCACTCATTTACTTGTGGTGCTGGACTGAGAGACTGTCGGTGAAGCAAAAATGCAACGCGAGTCTGTCAGACGAGGATTTACATTATAAGTATTCCATCAGAAACTTTTGCATAATCGAAATTACTTACTGTATTCTCCTATTCTTTACGAGCCATCAAAAAGTCGTCATAGAAATCGATTTCTCTGGAAGCATTAGAGTATGTCTCACTTGTCACAAGGTTGTATTCATCGACTGATTGAGATGTTGACCGTCGGCAGGGATTCACTGAGCTCACCATCATCCCAGTCAGTCAAGATCTCAGAAGCATCCATCTGCATTGCCGTCAATGCGGTCAGTTACATTCATATACTAGCATACTTTGAAATTTTGGGACTTACACGTCCCCCAACCGTCAGAAATACAACGCGTCTTAGTCTCGTCACATACAGCCGACTTCATCCACTATGACCCTCTTTCTCATATCACCTGCTCAAAACCAGATGATGTCCATTTGTATCCGGAGATAAAACGAAAGCTCTACTCAGCATTGTCAGAGTCGGACGAGGGAGAGTTATCCATTGCGGTACCCCAAGGGGTCATTGCAAAACAGGTTTGTATTTTCCACTCTTTGACCTTTGTCAGATCATCTCATATTTTGACACTGTAGGAGAGTTACTTTGCGAATGAGTCTCTAGGTACGAAGTCTGCATTAAGCACTAAACCTAGCTCATATCAATCCTGACTGAACGAATGTAGCCAACAGCAACACCGAGTTAGGGCAACTTGTGGTTAGGATTGAATACACCGTCCGCAATCCATCCAACGGATTGCAGTTCGTACTTCCTTCGGAATCATATCCTTATGTATGTCCTTTTTATCACCTCAATGATTCGTGCTCATCGAACTTCACTAGCGCGCCCCTCATGCCTATACATCTCCTTCGAGTGCTGATGCGGCAAGGTGTTGGGTACCTTGCGTCGACAATCTTTGGGAGCGATGTACTTGGGAGCTTGAATATGTTGTCCCTCGATACTTGGATGGCCGCCCTGATGGAGATATTGGAGAGAATGGTGAAGAAGGAGAGTATCCGGTTGTCGTTGTATCAAGTGGTGAATTGGCCGAACAGGTGTGTCTGCTCAAAAGTGAATGGAGAAACGGCCAACTGATCCAGTCTCATTCAGGTGGCACATCCATTCAACTCAGCCAAAACGATATTCGTATACAATCAACCTGTTCCAACTTCTGTTCAACATATTGCCTTCGCTGCAGGTCCTTTCCATGTCTTGGAATTACCACCGGACCAACCGGCGCTGGACGTTGATGATGATAGCTCATCTCACCAACCACAGATGCACGTCTTTTGCCTTCCAGGGTTAGAGCCCCTTCTATTCGCCTGCACGTCCTTTTATAGGTCCGCTATGACCTTCTTCACTACTGAATACGGTTCATACCCTTTTGGTTCGTATAAAGTGGTATTCGTCGATGAACTCCCAACGCAGAGGTTCGACAGTTCCACCTTGTCGCTAGTCTCCTGTGATTTACTTCACGGTGATGATGCTATAGAACAAGTGTACGAGACCCGTCATTCACTTGCACATGCGCTCGCATGTCAGTGGATAGGGATCAACATTCTCCAAAAGACTTGGTCGGATACATGGCTGATCAATGGACTGGGACTATACATCACGGGTCTCTTCATTCGGAGGATGTTTGGGATCAATGAATACCGCTTCAGGCTAAAGAAGGACATGGATCGAATTGTGCAGATGGATAATGGTACCTATCCCCCGATTTGTCGACCAAATCACTTGGAACCTCCGGATACCTCGATCTTACCCTTCATTAATCTAAAAGCACCAGTTGTTCTATACATCCTCGACCGGTTTTTGGGAAAGTCTGGCACGTCCCATGGCTTGTCTCGTATCCTACCCAAGATCTTCCTGTCCGCTATTAGCGGGGAGCTCGTAGGCAGCACGTTGGGAACTTCAGGATTTCTCAGGACTTGTAGGAAGGTTAGTGGCATGGATCCAAAGACATTTGCCGAACAGTGGATATATGGAAGTGGTTGCCCGAGGTTTTATTTCACCGCGGTGTTCAACAGGAAGAAGCTGGTTGTAGAGTTCATGATGAAGCAGGAGTGTCCCGCATACCTGGCAAACAAACACGATCCCGTTGCGATGGCCTTGTTGAAGCCAGTTCCCTTTTTTGAGGTAAGTGCTTTCGAGACTTTCTGGGATTTCATAGCGTTGTGGGTGCTCACATCGTTGCATTTAGGGCACCATCACAGTGCGGATTCACGAAGCAGACGGCACCCCGTACGAACACGTTCTCGATATCCGCTCTCCACAAAAGCGCTACGAAGTCCTGTTTAACACGAAGTACAAGCGCGTTCGGCGAAACACGAAACGATACATCTCGCGCAAAGCTGCTGCAGTTGCTGCAGCTGCAGGTGATGCTGAAGCTGCAGAAGACATGGGTTTGTTGGACAGTGCATTTGAATACCTTCCCTGGGAAGATGAAAAAGAACGAGAAAAGTGGAAAGTTGCCGATTGGACAGAAGAGGATGAACAAAGAATGGCAACTGCTACGTACGAATGGATCAGAATGGATGCGGATTTCGAATGGATAGCTGCACTTAGCTTCGATCAACCCGATTTCATGTGGGTCAGCCAGCTTCAGAGGGACAAGGATGTGGTTGCGCAAATGGAGGTAAGTAGGCGCTAGTGGCCTTGATCGGGTTACGCTGATCGTTGATCACTGTACCCTTGGTTCCAGGCTATTCATGCATTAGCCCGACAACCTTCCCACATTGTATCGAGTTTCTTGACGCGGACTGTACTAGTGTCGAATTATTTCTTCCGAATTCGGATGGAGGCCGCAGCTCATCTTGTCCATGTAAGTCTTAGTTTCTAAATTGCGCCATGTCACAGAATCACTGAAGTAACGTGTTCAATTTTACAGTGTGCTGGGCCTGAACTACAACATATCGGGATGTTCCACCTCATGAAAGTCTTTACTGCGTATTGTCATGAGCCACAACAACGAAATCATGAGTTCAGCACGAGGTTCATTCCGAAGCCCAACGATTTCTCGGATATAGCAGGCTACTTTGTCAGGAAGGTGAGTGACAGCTTCTCCTTATCAGCTTTTCACAGAACCTTGATAGTCTTTTCCATATTAGAGTATTATTACCGCTGCAGCTAGTTACAGGAACCCGGAAACGTTGGATTACTTTGTTCCCAGTTTCCTCATTGATCAGCTCAAATACAACGACAACACCAACAATCCGTACGGAGATGGCCTGTACATCAGTACCCTGATTGCTGCCCTAGGTGCTACGTTGGTCCCCAATACAGCACCTGAGCAAAGTCAATTAGCACCGGCTAGTTATGCCCCAAAACAGGATCCGAGGGCTGCAGAGCTACTTGAGAGTGCTCTGATTGAGGTAGAACGGTACCGGGAGATGGACC
Organism: Tulasnella sp. 418; assembly: GCA_019632295.1. Classification (NCBI taxonomy): domain Eukaryota; kingdom Fungi; phylum Basidiomycota; class Agaricomycetes; order Cantharellales; family Tulasnellaceae; genus Tulasnella; species Tulasnella sp. 418. Next base: position 14,031 of record WSTZ01000141.1, on the reverse strand, counting down.
GTTTAGTCCCGAGCATGCACAACGTTGTTTCAATTGCTGTTCTAGAGGTTAGTGCACGTGGATTCATTCATATGAAGTCATCCTGGTGTATTGACTGTTGATTGTTGCATTTGCTAGTGGCATATGATGATGATGATGGCAAATTTGATAGCGAATGATGGCAACATTTTCCTGAAATACACCAGGTAGATTTGATAGAAATTTTGTTTTTTTACTTTGTTCTAATTCGAATTCTGTTAGGGAGGGAAACTATGTTGGCGTTCGCTTGGCTGCGTTCGATGGCCTCCTAATGATGAAATGGTACACCAGCAAGACCTTGATCAGATACATTTTCACGGTTATTACCAGCGACTCGTCCAGAGTAGTCAGACGTCACCTTGCTCGAGCCGTCTGCGAGAGCCTTGGAGTATTGCTAGCCATAGGAGATATCAAGAGTGCCGCCAGGGAGAATGATATCTTGATTGAAGAAGATGGTAATGCACCAGAAAAACGAAAGACCAAGCGAAGTGAGGTTGAAACCATGATCAAGAGTTTGAGGAGCGGACCAGGACGGTCATCGACTCTCAGAGACTCCATCATGCCCGTGATTCTGTGAGCACTCTTCTTTACCCGCGTAAGACTATTACTCATAGAATCGAACCATTAGCGATCCTCAAACTGATCAGCAAGTGCGGATTTGTATGATCAAGTTCTCTGACCTACTCTTCCGACCAAGTGAGGAATCGTTACCCAAGATGAAGATTCTTCTCCCCGCTACTCCATCTACAGAATTGCCCGCTGCTTTGCCTTCACCTATCCAACCTGTTGGCACTCCTTCCATCAAGCTCAAGACGCTGACCAAACGACCGTTTGGTTCACTTCTTTCGCCTCTTCCTTCTACCCCTACATCCGCTACGCCATCTGGTTTCCTACCCAAACTCAAGTTGACAACGAATCGACTTTCAGACACACGCTCTCCATTGACTGCGAATGCTCCGATTTTCCCAGATACGTACGCTATGCCACCACCTCCTGTGCCAGAGCACGCTCTGGGTCAGAAGCCACGGACACCATCAGTTACTATCGCACCTCTGGTATTAGAGCCTCCACCAGCGGTCAAGAAGCGAGAAAAGCAACCTCCAAAGACACAATCTCGCGGAATGTCTCTTACAGATTTGCGAGGTTGCCGCAATGCCTTGAAGAAGCTGCTTACTTACAAGCATTCCTTACTGTTTAGGCAGCCGGTAGATCCAGTGAGAGACCATGCACCGGGGTATGTTGTTGAACTTCACTATCTGTGGCATTGCCTAACGAACTTGCGACACTCAGCTACTTCGAAAAGATCAAGAATCCTATGGATCTCAGTACTATGAGTGCAAAACTCGAAGCTGGGATGTATCGTGATCGCTTCGGATTTGAGAAGGACTTCAATTTGATGATCAAGAATGCGGAGATATACAACCCGCCCAAAACATTCGCATATACTGAGGCACAGGCACTGAAGGCCTTTTTCGCCAAGCGTACGTTTATTTCTATTTGACTTGGACAATAAATGCTGATTCTATCTATTTCTCATAGAATGGGAAAAGATCACAAAGACGCTGGAAGAAGCTGAAGCCAAGGCTGCACGGACTGCACAAGATGCAACTGCTCCAGATGTGCTAGTTGATGCAGTGCAGGAAGACGACATGGCTCAAGCGGCGCTCGCGTTGGAGGAACCGGCGAGAAATGCAGACCTTGAGGCGGTGGATCTGTTGACCGCTCTCGCAGATCCAATTCCCCCGTCACCAACACCCGTCGCTCCCCCTCCAACACCCGTATCTACAGCCACGTCAGATGCCCGTCCAGCTTTGAAACTTAAGCTTTCATCTCGTGGTATGACAAGCTCAGCTCTCTCTCCCAGTCCATCAATACCAAAGCCATCAGAACCTCGTCTTCTACGTGTCAAGGAAGAGAGCGGGTTCCCATCAACGCCCACTCCTCCTGCAGCTTCCCGTAAGCCATCTGGCTTGAAAAAGGTGGTCGCTGCCCTTCCTGTACCCCCACCGCCGAAGCCACCAGTAATTGTGGATGATGTTGATGACCTCCTAGCTGGAGAGGTTGACGCAATTGAAGCAGAAACGAAGAATATTTCGCCTCACAAGAAGGAGAAGGAGCGACCAAAGGAGCGACCGAAAGAGCGACCGAAGGAGCGTAAGGAGAAACGAGATGATAGAGTTTCCATCGATCCTATCGAAGATCTCCTTGATGCGCCATTGCCAAAGGACCCGCTGAAAGAAAGGGGCAAGAGTAAAGAGAAGTCCATAGCTTCACGCGATCCACTTGCTAGTCAATCTCGATATAACTCCCCAAAGCCAACCACTGCTGCTACCCCTTCCTTCAGCTCGACCGGCGCCTCGTCTACACGTACACCTTTGCCAAGCGACCGCGATGTCTCTCGAGGAGTAGGTACTCCTACTCCATCATTGAAGTTCAAGTTGAAGTCAAAGGAGGGAACACCGGTGCAACCTCCAATGCCGATCGATGCCACCAAATGCAAAGTCTTATTGCGCAACTTAAGGAAGGATCGTTCCGCATTCTTGTTCTTGGAACCTGTCGATGCAGAGAAACTGGGTTGCCCTACGTAAGTCTACTAGTACTCTATGTTTTATGCCTAGTCTGATGGCGCTCCGTTCTATATAGGTACTACGATGAGATCAAGCACCCTATGGACCTGAGTACCATGGAGACAAGACTCAAGAATGGAGAATATGCTACGATGGAGGACTTTGCTTCAGACATGAGGCTGATCTTTGCAAACTGTCGGCAATTCAACCCTCCGGACAGCATCCCGGTCCAAGAGGCTGATAAATTGGAAGCCCTGTTCGAAAAGGAGTGGGCGAAATTGACTGAGAAGAAACTGTCTACCGCTGAGAGACTTCTTGTGAAGGGCATTATCAACAATATCATGCAGGATATGTGGTAAGTTGCCACAGTACCATACACGCAAGCACATGTGACTGATAGGTTAAAATGGCAGTTCATTTCATTTCCGTGAACCTGTGGATCCAGTCCGCCTCGGAATACCTCATTACTTCCAGATCATTGATCCCAAGGATGCGCGGGATCTCAGGACTATCAAGAATGATATAACAGCAGGAAAATACGATTCTTTCGAGGCCATTCAAGCGGACATCAATCAAATGATTAGGAACGCCAAGACCTTCAATGGTGAACACTCCGAAGTTGCGCAGCAGGCTGTAAAAATCGGCAAAATGTACCAGACCGCGTTCGCGAAGAAACGACGCGAGGAGATGAACAAGGCAGGGGGCTCTGGAACTCCCCCGCCTGCTAAGCGGGTAAAGTTAGGATAACTGAACTACAGTAGTGTACATCAGTAGTGGCCACGAACATATATCATTATGCTTGTTGACGTGATAAAGAGGGTCGAGAAACAAGATTGTTGCATTGCTCTATCGCTTCTTCAGCGCTGCGAACCTTTTGACCAGTACGTCGAAATCATCGTCTTCAGCATCTCCGCCTTGCGTACTCGCTTTGGTTTGAGAGTCCTTCCGTGAAGGTCTTTTCTCTTGTTCCTCTTCTGTTGGAGGTAGATCAGGCAATTTTGCAGTAGGACTTGTCGCATCGTCTCGTTTGACACTAGGTTCCGCTAGTAAGGGTGGTTCCAACTCCTTTTCCTATAGCCGCGTCAGACGTCTGTGCGGAAGAACCAAAAGTAATTATCTCACCTGAATTCCTCCTCCCCCGCCTCCTTCATTATCATCTTTGAAATCGTCTTTGGTTATCGGTTTCCAATCCACGCTATATGCTTTTGCGATCTCCACTAGATACGCATCAACCAATTCTGGTGAAGGAGTATTGATAGCCAACTTGTTCATCACCTAACATTACATTGAGCGATCATTCTCAGAATGCATGTACGGTGAGGCTGGCTCTCTTACCCTTTCACTGACGCAAGAATCTCGATTTTCCATGACTGCAATAGAGAATTCACGGCCAAACTTGTGCATAAGCATTTCGCGTAAGACATGCAGTTCTTTCGAGAAACCATGCAGTGAGCGCCCGCTCTATCTCAAGAACATAAGGTCATCACCTTTGAGCTCGGTCCGGGGGGCAGCGTGAATGATTGAACAAACGCCCTGTAACGAAGTCAGTACTGGGGGTGGGCGAATCGTAAGAGATGATCAATTCACCTCACTGACTGCAGGATCAGGTTCCCGAGAGCTTATCCGGGCATTAGCCCTCACATCCTATACTGTATATCCCAACGCACCTGAGCTCGAGTATACCAAACCTGGCGATTATAAGTTCACAGTAAAGTTCAAGCAATTCGAGAAGTTCGATGTGTATATCTTCGTTGATCATTGTTTCCACCCTGAGTCTGGCTGTCTCTATTCGTCCTTTTTCGATCAATGTCGCTATGTCCCTTCTTGCTTTCTTGGCTAGCGCCGCTTGTTTTTCCTGCAGCATCCGCAACCGCTGAACCGCAAGCCTTCCGATAACATGGAGACTCGGTAAGGCTAGCGAACGAGCACCCAGCAATCAACTGACCTTAGCTGCACCTTTGTGCGTGTAGAATTCCACTGAACCATTTTTCGCTAATGAGGATGGTGGCAATGGAGACAGCACGCAGTAATCGCGTAGATTAGGGGTTATATTAGTAGACTGTGAGAATGACTCACGGTTAGATTCAGGAAGATTTTCCATCTAATTGAACCCTTCCATCTCCACATCTTACTGACCAAGGATCCACAAAGCGTGAGGTCGAAATACCACTTTCTGCATTAATTGTACTTGAAACCCACGGAGCTTGATGTCGGAAAATAAGGACAAGGCTTGGCCCCTCGCAGATGCGGCGCTGACGAACCAGGTATAGGAATACCAACTTTCCTCTTTGGTTGGCTGTAGCTGAGCAAGTTTTACGTAGATTCTTGATCTCGTTCAGCAAGCTAGCTTCTACAAGCAACTCAAAAAGGGAGCGAACGAAGGTACAGACAACGCCTGGTTATTATATCGAAGCAAATGATTGAATGTTTCCACTTTTTTTCCACTAGCTACTAAAACATTGAACCGAGGGATCGCCGAGTTCATCGTCTTAGCGGCAGACACAGAACCTATCGAAATCCTGCTACACCTGCCTCTCTTATGCGAAGATAAGGTCTGTGGGATCTTCACTCCGCTGAACCTGTTCATTGCTGACTTGGCCTTTGTAGAATGTTCCATACATTTTCCTCCCATCAAAAACTGCCCTTGGCCGAGCTTGTGGTGTGACTCGGGCGGTTATTGCTGCATCGGTTACCACGAACGAAGCGAGAGAGCTGACAGCACAGATCCAGAGCATCAAGCTCCAAATAGAGAAAATGTTCTTCTAAGATTCTGTCATTATTTAGTCCGTTCTGCAGACGCAGTGCACTTGAATGATATGTGGTGGCAGCCATTGGTAATTACCATCGTACTACAATACACAATTCAGCTAAAAGCACCCACTGAAGAGAAGATGTTATACGTGCTACGAAGATATAGCTTCGAGGAGCATATATTTATGGTATTAATACGTCGCTGAGATACTCATGACTCATTTTTTGTCGCCTGCACCTGCTTCACTAGTCGATCACCCTCATCCGCTAACCATGCTGTATCAGCTTGGTTTACCCCGACCGTTCCAAACTTGCCCAGATTTCCCGCACGAACCTCCTCGTCACTTAGAGCTTCGAGTCTCTTTATCTCCCTCCTCACGTGTGCCACATGTTGATAGACCAGGCGAGGAATTTCCTCCAGCGAAGCACCATCTGCCTCTGGATCATTGTTCTTCTTTCTCTCTTCAATTCGCCTCTCCTTCTCTTCTTCAGGAAGATCCTTTTCCTTGTATGCTTTCTCTCCTCTGGCGGCAAATACGTTGCGCCAGATAGCCGCTGCTAGCTCCGCATCTCCTTGCATGAGTGCAACGTCGAAGCTAGCTGTAGAGCCATTCCACTGGTCTCGAACATCTCTCATGTGGTTTTTCATGATACGCTCCGGGACCTTGGGTCCAAACACGGATCGAAGTCGATATTCGATGTCCAAGAAAAAGTGGTTGATGAGCTCTTGTATGTATAGTCGACCATATGGAGCAGGGAGAGCCCGCAACCGCGTGGTCAACATCCATACGTGAAGGTTCGTGAATGCAAACCACGTCTGGAAAGTAGGTGGCAATCGGCATTCTATGATTTTTTGGAATTGAGTGCAATTCAATTGATGGTCAATCAACAATATAACACTTACCAACATAAATGAAACCTGTTTCGGCTACCTCTCTTTCAGCGCATGCTTGGTACATCCATCTCGTTTCCCGGATGGCTGTTACGGTTTTCGTTCGGCTGCCGAGTAACCAAGCTAGATTATTCACCGCTTTGACAAAAGTCGGATTTCGACGCAGCCATTCCGGGGTTCGAGGTTTATGTGGCGGAGGGCTTGGAAACGGTTTAGGTGCTGAAGCTTCTGTATCCGAGGCTGGTGATTCTGATGCAGAAGTCGAGGTACCTTGGGTTTGAGAGGGTTGAGCAGCTGCACTGCTTGTTATATACCGAGGAAACGATGAATGGATCTGTGATAGAGCAATCCGAGTGTTCGAATACGGCGTGGAGAGTGCACGACACGCTAAACGCGTTCGGATCGACAACATGGCCGGATGTACAGTGCTAGGGAGTTTGAAATGCACTGTCCAAAAATTGGCTGACTAAGCATATGTTGGAAGTTCGACGTAGACCCCAAATAAGGCATCTTGGCATCAACCGCTCAGCACCAAACCATTAACGGACCTGGACCTTGGGTCGGACAGCTAGCATTTTATCTCAGTTAAAGTAACGCTTATTGAAATAGCATGAGTAGATGATTTCCAAGTGCTTTAGCTGGATCGTCGATTATGACTTCACTGCAGTGCATCCAACATTGCACCTGTCACCCAAAAAGGAAAGGAGAGATACTATTG
>WSTZ01000140.1:0-38087 GCA_019632295.1 Tulasnella sp. 418 | reverse complement strand
ACCTCTGCGAGCTTTATTACTTCTAGCGCCGTTCCTACGGCTCCTTTCGCAAATGGAATCGAGGTACCATCCAACAACTTCTCCAATAATGTAAGTGAAACTTGAACACCTCCAAGAGTAGCTACACGTGCTGATTCAAAGCTTGATGGGCTTTTTGGAGATCTTGGAGGAGAGAATAGGCCCATAGCTGTGGTGTTGGTGATGTATCGGAGATCGGTATAGTCGAAAAAAAAAAAAACTTGAAACGCAAAGGCTTGTAACCTGTCTCCACAAAGTTATGGTACTACTAGTCTAATACAATGAGCGATTTTTGTGGAATGTTGGGGATGTAGAACGTACTTCCCAGCGACCGATCGCTTGTGGGGGACGTTATCGATCAAGTTCAGGTTTTTGTGACTGAAACGAGGGAATATACCACGCCCGCACGTGCTGGGGATCGCTCTATAGGGAATAAGCATTGGATAGTCTATTATCAACACCCTAAATTAGTAAAATAGCGCATCAGATAGATTGAGTATCCAGCGCCTAGGTGTGGAATGCTTCTTCTCCGTTAGAATCGTTTATCCGCCCCAAAATGATCGGCCTTTGATTCGGCCTTTGATTCGGCCTTTGATTATATATGTGTACTGAAACATGATGGTGAAACATGTCAGGGAAAAGAGGATAAATCTATTTAAGGAGACTCCGCCCAATAATACGTTGATGTGGCTGGATAAAGGCAACCCATGATATACTTTGTGCAGTCACAATGACGAATTAGAATCACAGCTTCGGGAATACACTAATTTGGAAGGAAAATCGATTCCCCTAGATGAAACGGCCATCTACGAAAATAATCAATAGAAGGGATCTGTTTGTTGAGCCTCTTTTTGCTAGGAAATGATTTGTTGCCTCTAAAAATTCCGAAAAAGAAGATTGTCAAGAAAAAACAAACATTTTAAACATTTTATGGTGCAAAATGATGTCCATCAAGTTCCCGGAACTGAATGAAACGGCGACCATTTCACCGATGAATCTAATGAAGGTAGTACCCTCGATGTCACTCAACAAAAGAGCGGTAACGAAGAAACAAACTCACAGAGCTACATTTCCGAGACTCCACTTAGACCCAAGGAGCAAAAGGACTACGCCTCGTTACTCCTTTCATCTCATCTGGCTATTGAAGGGTATACGCCACACGAATCAGTCCTGAGTTTCCTCCATCCGTGGGTTGTAGCCGCTTCATAGAGGATTTCTCCGGTAATAGATCTAAAAATGGTGAGAAGGCCGAGGGATGATTGAGCTGAATATGCGCTAACCACGGTATCCTACTAATTCGGATTAAGGCTGGCTCGGTGATTTTCAGTATGGGTGGTAACGTGCAATATTTGACACGGAATTGCCAGGTCCGGCCCGTGGTGCATCCGAAATTGTCTATGTCATAGGTACCAAATGAGCTCATCAAATGGTCCGATTGATAATTTTGACCCACCTTTGAAAAGCGGAAAGCAACTAGTGCGGTTTGCCGTTATTGGTTACCTTGTCCATGGCCATGCACGTTATTGAATTGACGAGAGAATGGCGACCTGTGGGTTATTGTGTTGCGAGTATGGAATGAACCACGCGAAACTATGTCATGGCATCGCCGACCAAGAGTGTGGGAATGATCGAGCCCGTTGTAACAGGAACCCCGCCGTTGAACAGGAAGAAAGAAAAATAACTGCGGACCTCCACACTCGGCAAGTATTGAAAAAGGTTGGGATTTTTACCGATGCTGTGGTAATCCCCCTCGATTAGCGTAGGTTATTTAGTTATCGGGATGACATATGGCGAGACGGTATTCGAGCCCTTTGTTGGTGGGGGAGGAGTTTATCAAAGAGTTGGGGAGGTAGGGATTGGATTCCACGAGTCTGTACGGTGTTCTTATGGCTGTGTGTTAATAGAAATGATGTACTCGGTGGAGCTCGGCAATAGCAAAACTCTTGAGAGTCGACCCCGCTCTGTGATTTTGTTGAGCACGGCAGACCGAAGATGATCGCATGTGAAAAGGCAGAGAATGGCTCATGATTTTTAGGCTCATTGTTACAAAAAGAAACCTGGGGTTGAAGAGTTATTTCCCGAGTATCTAGTCTGTGAAAATTGAGCACAGATTTGCTTACAGGTCCAAAGCGATATCCGCAGGTCTGGAGCACCGAGACCGAACACTTCCTTTGATTATCAACTCTTGAGGAATATGGCGCCTATTTGATCATGTGGGCTAGACGTAAGGCTAGACCTATGAGCAAGTAGACCCCAAAGAACAGCGAGGTAACTTACAATTGACAAGGTGTATCAGCGAGACGTTCAAGGTGTGGCCGAACAGGAGGATGTCAACGTGTTTGTGATTCCACGTGACCCCACATTTTATTCGGATTCCCCTGTTGTGTTTCCTTCCCTTCATCCCTCTCCTCACTTCTTCTCTTCGTTTTCAAATGTCTCAGCGTCAGACACCAAGTCCCAATAGGGCGCCTATCAAATTACGGACAGTGTCGGCAAAGGCATCCACTTCCAATTTGACTGTCACAAATGTGTTTGCTCAACCGCAATTGCTCCATTCCGGAAATGGAGAGTCTATAGAGAGTCCATCAGCCAGTCAAGAGAATGGAGACACATCCGTGGTAGACAATAGGAAGAGGTCTCCGTCGGTCAGTTCAAATTATGACCAAAGGCAAGATGACCGCAGTCCTTCGCCATCCAAGAGAATTCAAATTCCACGGCTTGGAAGAGCGAGTAACAAGAACTCTCCAGTTGCTTCGTTTGAAGAGAGGGAATCTCGGTTGGCAAGAAAGTCGTCTCTTGGGTGGCTAAAGGAGATTGCAAGGAAAGCTTCAAAGGATAGTCTTAATGCTGTTCCTCGGGACTTGCCATTACTCACAGGTCAGTTTGATCGTTCATCTTGAATCAAAACTCGTGCTAAGTGATCAAATGTGACACAGCGGAACCAATGCCAATCGAGTTGACGAATGAGCCGGCAGACGGATTGCCCGTCATACTTTCCTCTTCGCCCAAAGAGGAAACTATTGCACCAGAGCTTTCCACAGACTTGAGCTCTCCTCCAAACGTTCCAGAGGTCCAAGTTCAACCTAGTTCACCTCCAGTGCAATCACTTGACAAGATAGTCAGCACCCCGTCAGCGTCACCACTCACCCCTGACCCCAAATCGTCTTCGACAACCGCGCCCGTGGCTCCCTCATCTTCGTCTTCATCCTGGTTCAAGAGTGTTCGCAAGTCTTCGCTTCCTCGACCTCAAGCTACACAACCCACGACTAAGACGTCATCATCACCTACACGAGCTTTCACGATTTCTACGACTTCTTCTCCTGCTAGGTCCTCCATACCCAGATTCACTCCTCCTTCCTCACCCGGCACTCCCACTCCCTCATTACCGGTAACTAAGAAGGACTCACCTGCAATTACACATCCCTCCAAAGGGTCCCCTGCTTCACCTTCACCTTCAGATGATTTACCTCCTAAGCGCAAGGTAACTCTCTCCCTCAGACGACCCTCATCACCAATTTCCAACAAAAAACTGGTGAAATCTTCAATTCCTGCACCAATCTCTATCTCGGGATCATCCAAGACAGCTGAAGTTGTAATGTCCATCAACTCGCCCCTTATGGAACCTTTGCCTCCGCGGAGAGACATGCCAACATCAGCTACAAATAACAATCTTAATGTCCAAGCTAGCATCGGTGAGTTCCATGAGTTGGTCTTTGTCTTTTTTTGACTCCGTAATTATTTTAATGAATTCAAATTCTCGCATTTGTGCGAAACAGACTCGATATTACACAATCCAAATCAAGTTGATCACCCACCAATCTCCAGTAGTAGTCTAAGTGCACCGTCATCCGCCTTACCTGACAATAGTCAAGCTCAGGAACCCGTCACACAAATTCAGGACGACTCTACTCCATCAGAGAACTCGTCTGAACAAACACCTTCAATAGTCACGGAACCTCCCGTTCCATCAACGCCGTCCAAAACTACCTCCGCACCACCACCTGCTGCTCGCACATCCTCACCTGCATTATCTATTCCCAAGGGCTGGTTCTCCTCCATCAGGCCGAATTCACCAAAGTCCCCGAGTGTCAAAGGAAAAGAAAAGGAAAAGGACAAATCAGAAGAACCCAACAAGTCCGCAGAGTCCAATGTCACATCACAACCAGACGTTCCAGCGCTCTCGTCGGATGGTCAACCGACAAGCGCCAGTCCATCAGTCGTCACGGGATCCTCATCATCTCCGTCAGCTACCAAGGTTGAAGAACCGGTCGCTGCGGAGACACCCACTGCTGCGGTTTCAACATTGACGGCGACTTCAGATATGATATCTACCGACGCCCCTGCTCCTATTATAGATAATCCTGCTCCTATTCCAACGCCTTCCCAGGATAATACTATCGCAGAGCCCGTCGTCCCTCAGGTCGCGGTGTCGCCTGCTCCGGCGCAGTCCTCGAGAGGATGGTTCGGGTTGTACAAGTCCGGTTCTTCCAGACCTGCAAGTATCAAAGGAAAAGCCAAGGAGGAGCCAATTAAGGAGAACGTACAGGATGAGAGTGCTGGGCAGGGTGGTGAAGTTCCAGAGACAAAAACTGTAAATGAGGTGAAGACGCAGGGTGACGATACTCCACAACCGTCGTCTTCGAAGGAAGAACCACCGGTCCCTCCTTCAACAGCCCATGTTGGAACCGAAGGTACGTTTAGGCAATACGCGATCGTCCCCCATTTTATCTATTTATGTTCATGATCTTTATCTCAATTTAGTCGTTTCTGAAGACGCAAGCAACCGAGATCCATCTACCGCCAAGTCAGAACCGGAAGTTGTTCCTATTGATCAGAACGTTGGATCCATTTCTAGTCCCAACACACCCCCGGTATCTAGAGGATGGTTCGGATCATACAAGGTCAATCCAAATTCCAACTCCAATGTCAGTCTTTCGAAGCCAGCTCCTCCTCCGACGAAATTGAAAGAAGAAGTGGTCGTCGAAGTGAAGAACGACAACTCGGCTGTTGAGAACACACCTGTGGAGCCCCAACAGCCATTAGAACCAGGTGAGGTCTCAATTTTTTTTTTCCTTCGAACAATTAGCTCTTTGCGCATATACAAAATTATTTTACCCGTATGAAGGTTTTCTTGTTACTGACTCAAATCTGTGATTTTTTTTTTTCAACTTGTCTCGCGCGCAGTATCTCCAAAACCCGATATTAATGTATCTCATCCACCGATCGCCATTACTGGAAATTCGAAATCAGAAGAGCCTCATGTTCCCAGACCTTCAATTGCTTCATCTCCCGTATATCGGGGGTGGTTTGGATCATCGACCCCCACAAAGAGCAAGCAGATGAGTGGGGTTGCCGATGAAAATGGCAAGTCTCGGGTGACGACGGAGACTCCCAAGGATGTTGGACCTCTAATGAATGAAGATACGGGTCCAACCGCATCAACAACTCGGCCGATGGAGACCAGTTCTTCACAAGACACCCAAGTCAACTCTCATCAAGAGACTTCTATTTCGGGTGATGCAGGCTCTAGACTACCGGTGACTACCACACCGGTGTCACTGCCTGCATCAAACTTGAACGGTACTCTGCCGTCGGCCAGGTACACATTAGGACTCCCTCTACTTGGTCGGAGATTGAAGAGGGGTAACGTGGAGGAGAAGGCGTCGACCGGGGCCGCCACAGAAATCGAATCCCCGATGCAGCGGAGAGATGGAGAAGTGGATTCCATCAAAGGATCGATCGGTGAGTTCAACTTCCCTTTTCTTTACATTCTCGTTGTTTGTTTTTTTTTTTTTTGGCATCTTTCCTACGTCACACTTTTTTTGCCATCGCTTCGTTTGGTGCAAATTGCGGTTCCCATCGAGAACCCAACATTCTCTCTCTTTTTACTCACAAACCCTTCTTCGCATGGCAATTCAACCTCTCTTCCTTGGTTACCCTCGCGAGAGAGACTCTCAATCTCGGTCTCGAATGTCGGGACTCCATTCCAGAGTTGTCTCCTCGTTTATCCTTTTTCCTCGTGCAATCCAGTTTCACGCGACAACTCAATAGCTTCTTGCGTGCTATTGTTACACCTTCTATTCTTTTGGTTCCACCGACGACTGATCGAGAAAATCTGGCGCATCCGATGTTGCCTTACTTTTTTGCCACGTTTGACAAATCGGGACGATCTGCAAAGTTCGCTATCATTTCGTGCCGTCAAACCTTTGCGAGGCTATACGTTAACCCCGCGTTCCTTACGTATATCATTGGCTTCTTGACATTCATTCCAATTGAATCTCTCAGCTCAACCATTTTCCCCATCCTTTTTTCCCGCTTTTTTCGCCGAGCTTTTTCACTTTTTTCAACATCGCGCCTTCTTTTTTCACCGTCCTTTGCTTCATTGAAAACCAAACAAGCTTTAGAGGGGATCATCCATCCCATCTTATTTCATTTTATCTCAACCCTTTTTCAAGTCCGGACTGTTGGGGTATTCAGATTATTGACGTAGTTTCCCCGTTATTTCTTTTTCTTTTCTTTTGACAGAGAACTTAAGAGACTTGCCCCCAACTGTTGGTATCGAGGAAGACCGGAATAAGGGTACAAAGCAGCCATCTGCATTGGCAACAATTGCAACAACTAATGGGTCCAACGGTGACACAGATTCGACCTCAATCATCCCTATGTCAGCAGCAGGTCCCGGATCCTCTGAACCCGCTGGTCATTCCGACCGACCCGCCGATTCCGTTGGCGGTGCGGATAGCCCGAAATCCCAGAGCGGACCGACGACGACATACAATTCATGGTGGAACTATATTGGGTTAGGCGCTACAGTCGAAAACACCAAAGTGGATAACCTTACCTCTTATGATGCCCCGGCCGCCATACATCCGAATAGTCACTCAATCATCGCGGGCGATGGAGCAAAGACCGATCCGTTGTCGGCGGAGGATTCACAAGCTGTGGCTCAGGAACCATCAGCCCAAGTACACACTACGGTTGACCAATCCGGTAATGGTGTATCTCTTGAAACACCGGTGCCACAGGAACATGGAGAGCCGTCATCGCCTGTGCTTTCGGGAGATCCAAGTTCGACCTGGATCGGACCACTTTGGTCTTGGATGTACGCAACGAGTGCAGGGCCGAATGGGGTGACTAATAATAACCAGGAACAACCAGCCGTGCCGAAGACTGAAGCTGAACTGGTCAAGGAAGAGGCATTACGTCGAGATAGCGAGACCCAACAGGAACCTGAACCATCCCAACAAGAAGAACAACCATCCCAAGTCTTACTGTCCAGTCAGAATCCCGTCGTGACTCATGCACCATCTTCATCTTGGTTGTCCTTCTTCTCCAACAGGAACATGGCTGCGGTTAAGCGGGTACAAGATGAGAGCACAGTTGGGAAAGATGGAATGGAGGTGATGGATGTGGATGATCTGCCCCCCGATACATCATCTCAGGGGCATCCTTCGACAATATCCAATGGTTCCCTCGTTGTAGTCTCCACTAAACCTCCAGTCGTCGATGATTCTTCTCCGAGATCGAGGAAGACTTCAGATGACAGAGGCCGTAGTTCGAGACCTGGTAGTTTACCTGGTCCCCGCGGTTCCTCGGCTGGAGATACCAAAGGACCCTCGGTTCCCCTGACCACATCCGATACTATCAAGCGCAAAGCCAGCTTAGCCAATGCATCTTCAAACCTTCCAAAGAAAGGCCAGTCAGCTCCATCGACAAGGACCGGATCGCCAGCACCCTCGAAGCCTTCAAGTTCCGCAAAGGAGAGAATGCCAAACTTCGTACTCCCAACATTTGGAGATTCCTTCTTCACAATGCCTCGTGTTATCCCACCCCCTTCCATCGTTCCAGTGGCTCCGGGATCGCAAAGAAAGCCGACCCTCAGGGACACTTTGGCAAAGAAGACGTTGAGCCTTGTTTCCGGTCTCCTCGGTGCTCAGGCAACTCAAAAACCCGCACCACCGGAAGATGAAAGGCCGCCCACAGAGGAAATGCTACGGTATCTAGAAGAGAGGAGTGAACGGTTGGCCAAGAGTTGGTCACAACCCTCACCACCAAATTCTCCAACTTCAGGCTCGACTTTCTCAGCTGACTCACAATCGATCCCCCCATCTGGCTCGTCTATGACGAATCCTATTAGACCACGGGGAAGCACGTCGTCTTCTGCATCGATCCGGAGTGGAAAGTCTGGAGCTTTCTCAATAGCCGCTGTTGGTCGACTTGCGGCAAAGGGACATTACCACCTCAATAGCCTACCTTATTCAATCAACGCTGCAAAGCATATCGGTCGAGATCTGCCAAGGTTATGGAATACGCTTGGCCAAGATAAATTCGGAAGTCATGGATCACCCCGAAAGGTGGTTATAATAGGAATTCATGGGTAAGCAGGATCGGCATCTGAGTTCTTTCATCCGCGCTTGTCCTGAATGCTAACTCGCTTAACCTTTATGTCGACCCTGATTGTTTATTGATTGCGCAGTTGGTTTCCCGGTACGAGTTCACCGTTTAGAATAAGCGTAGCGCCAAGAAGTACTAACATGAGCGAATACACCAGGTGCGGTTATTCGAAACTTGTTGGGCGAGCCCACTGGAACAAGCTCCAAGTTCGCTTCGATGATGAAGGAGGCTGTGGATGCTTACATGGTGCGTGCACGAACAAGCTTAATATTTTTTTGCAGTACCACTGACCCACGCACAGGAGCAACATCAGATTGAATTGGAAAAATTGACCGTGATTACCTTGGAGGGAGAAGGAACTATTGCAAGGAGAGTTGCTAAACACTATCAGGACTTCTTGGATAAGCCCGAATGGGTTAGGGATGTACACAGGTAGGACAATCTCCGTCTGCTAGGCACTTTTACCGCCGATCATTCACACTCCCGTACCCTTAAACCCCCCTCTAGTGCGGACGTCATCTTCATCGCCACACATTCCCAAGGCTCCATCGTGTCTACACAGTTAATTGCTTCTCTTGTTCAAGACGGCCATATACGCACAGAACTGAACCACGAGGCAGTTCTGCGAGCTACGGAGACCTCCGGGGTTATTCCCCCTCCACACCCCACCCGAGTTGTCTGTCTAGCACAATGTGGGATCCATTTGGGCCCCCTCCTTTACTTGAACACTAGTTCCTTAACAACGGTACGCTAATCTTCCCATGTCACTTTAGTCCACATCAAGCTCATTTATTTTGCAGCCGTATTTTACATATTTCGAATCGCCTGCTGCCAAAGAGTTGTTTGAGTTCCAAGTAAGGGTCCAGATCTCCCACACCCTAATCCCTCTGACCGATCTGGCCCTTCTGTCATTTAGGATACTACGAGCGAGGTGTCCCAGAAATACGTTGCTTCATTGGCCACAGCTCTGGACCATGGTGTAAAGTTTGTTTATATTGCAAGCCTAGATGATCAAGTGAGTGTGAAAAAAAAGCTAGTTATGAGATCGGCCTCTAACTCGGCTGCGCAATAGGTCGTGCCCATCTATAGCGGTGTTTTCATGACCGCTAGTCATCCACTCATTTTACGTGCACTTTATGTAGATGGGGATGCCTACAAGTAAGGATCAATTTTTTTTTCGTCATCACGTGGATTACCCACCTAACCCAACATCACCAGCGAATCCGATTTCCTCTCCAACCTCATCGTCTTTCTTCTACGCATTCGAAATGCTGGACTGGACGACTCCGGTCTCTTAAACCATCTGTCTGAAGCGACGGCCGGAAGTCTTTCTGGTGTGGGTCACAGTACTCCCTATTCCAATGCAGGTTGTTATGAGTAAGTCGAAGTCATGATTGTAAAATGTCTGTGGCTATTGACCGACTTACTCCCTCATTCTTCCCTGGTGCTGGTAGATTGGCAGTTAGATTCTTATTTGAGACGAGTGGGGTGCTCGGATCCGAGAAACCAGTACTTCGACTTGAACCATTCCAAGCACGTGCAACTCGTAATGACTATGAAGTAAGTAGAAAATTCGATTAATGTTGGTCGGAGAGTTCCGTACCTCTCTTCCTGGTTATCTTCAGACTGAGCTCACCCCTCGCTCAACACTATTTCTCAGATCCCTTGGGCATTACGAGGCATCTTTGGCGATCCAGCTATCACATCTCTTTTTGCGGTGGAGATGGCCCAGCTTCGAATGGCGTTTGATGAGTGGCGTCCCAAAACATCGCTTCTCAAGGAACTCAGACGGAAACTGGAGCCCATTCAAAGCATTAGAATTCTTCCCCCTTCCCCCCTCGCCCTTCACCACACACATGAAGACGAGGAAGAGGAACATGAATCCTCCGTGGTACGAACGTACAGCAGACTTTGAGACCCACTAACCTAGAAATTCTCAACAATTTCCTTTCGTCGATTGTAGCCTACTCGTAGTGTTCGAGATTCTCTGTAATCCTATCTTCTGGCTATCAGCCCAGACGCATTCAGTCCATTTGCACTCGGCTCACCCATTTTTTTTACTACTCCTATATCACTTGTTCACGACGTTTCCTCATACTCACGCTCACTTGCCATCTATGTATTTATTTCAATCAACACATACATTTTGCATTGCTCCGCTGGCTTTCCCCGCTAATAAATGTTATATCTCTTTGTTTTTCGGTGCTTCCGCCGACGGTGGGTCAGTTTAGAGAGCGGATTGCTGTGTCGGGCCGCTTTAGACAATGGATCGGTGATTCAGTGCCGTCTCATGGCCAGGGAAACATTTTAGTCTCCAACCCTGTGATTTTGGCGTGTAATCTTGACTATATGGTGGCACAATCGGAAGTCGAACTCGTCGGCGCCTATTGCCAGGAACTTGGCTATCAGATTGCGAATACTGAGATTGGAACTAATGAGACTAATCTTTCTGTTGAGGAGCACCGGTGTCGAGATTCCAAGTCCCGGTAGGACTACCAAAATGATTCAGAGACATTCAGGTCTTCATTACGTTGGGGGATACATTGGCCCATATTTGAGTGAACCAGCAGATGACCCTTTCACACGAACAGGAGATACTTCTTTCAATCGATACCTGATCCAAGCGAATTTCTTTTTAAAATTGAGAAGAGCAGGGCCAATGCTTGAGTTAACAAGAGAGGGGGGCCCAATTAGCCGAGGGAAGGTACCACAAGGTGTGCTTAGTTCCTCACTAAAGGTAAAGAAAGTAAGTACCCATACTGTCCCAGGTGCAAGTGTGAGTGCCGTGTTAGTTAAACCCGATGGGTTCCGGTCATAATGAGTTTTATACTTTTACGCACGGTCGAACTAAAATCTGGCGTCATGCATTTTGGCGACCAACACCTATGTTCTAACAGCCGATCGCGAAAGGACGCGGGTGGTTGAGAGTGGTTGATAAAGTCGCTCTAGCACAAGGCGTGAGACCTCGATTGACGGATTATCCATAGCGAACCGAGGATCCCCATCGATCCACTGGTAGCAGCATACCGGGGTCGGCGGTGCTAGTCAAGCGATGGCACATATACCTTTGCCGGACCTGGACTAAGCTCACAAAGTTGACATGGTTCCGCCAAGTACTTCGTTCCTACATGCTTGTTTTTGTCTACTACAGTCCACAATCAAGGGGTGCGCAGCGTGAAAAAAAGGAAATGAGAAACATTACATCAATCCATGCGGTGCACTGTTGGCTCCAAGGGGAAGCTACGGGTTTCATCAAGCATAAATGTCAATCTTCCGACCGACTTTACCTAGGGAATGTCAGTACAGCTCAGGATAAACAGGATTGTGAGAGACCTGCATTTGGCACATAAACGAGTAAGGATCATGCAAAGACACCGTGTCGCCCTATTTCATGGAACAGAGTACGTCTGTGCGGTGGGAGGATGTCATATGTACACTGGAAGTGGCTAAACTGGCAACCTCGGAGAGAAGACCTCTTTCAACCCAGAACCAGAACGATCATTCCACGACAATGGAGTGATACGTTTGACCGGGGAAGCTGAGAGGCATACAAGTTGTCTTCAAGTTCACGATGGATAATAGATCACCTTTGAGAACCCCTTGGTGAGAGAACATAGGGCCGACGCGAGGGAGAAACATGCGATAAAAGGACAGCTCACTGGAGCGCAAAAAAGGTGCATCAACGTCAAAAGATTTTTGACATCTATTACCGTGTTATTGATTAGCACCCAAATCGGCGGATGAGTAACACTTTCAAGTAGATATTCCGGTCACGGGCTAGGTCAATCTGTGGGCAAAGCCTGTCCTCAGCAACGTAAATTCCCTCACAGGCTTAAGTGAGTTCCTATTTCCTTAGGAAATAAAACAACGTGGCAACCCAAATTAATGCATGAAGTGGCACTTATTGATCAACGAACAAAGGCCGCCCTGAAGTCTGGAAAAGGTTGTCGATCCGACGTTGCGTCAGTGTCAGGGCGACGAACATCGGGATCATTAGTCAAAGTTCGAAGCCCAATAAACAACCCAATCCTATCAACCTCAGAGACTCGGGAAATAGTAACATAATGTTTATATTAAGTCGGGATGCAGGGTACTGCCGCAGGGATCTCGATCGTTCAACCGTTTCTAGCTCGAACAAAGGAGTTGCATGGCATTTAGGCATTGCAACAGAACATTTTAATGAGGTACGGAAATTTGTAAGCTACACATTTCTCAAGCAACGAATGGAGACGATACTACTCAAAATTGCCACCTTTGGGGTGGTAAACTAGAGGTAGCGCGTTATACAACATTACGGAAATGGCTATCCCGGATGGATAGTTGTCTTCTCACTTCATTCGGTACTCCCCACCGCAGTCTCCCAGAATTCGGTAAAGATCCTTGCCTCGGGATTTATCCAAAACTCGCTCAATTTTGTTCATGTCCTCCTTGGAGAGCGTGAAACCGTAGGCTTTGTCGTTGTCCTCAGAGTGATCTGAGACACCCATGCGTACACCTGGCGCGATCGTTAGGAAACATGTTGAAGACACGTAGCACAAACTTACCGACAATCACGCAGGCGACAAAGTCGTGGTCCAACACCCATCTGGTCGCAACGTTGGCTACACTTCGACCTCCATGTCGATCTCCAATCTCTTTCAGAGCCGTCAACAACTCTTGGAAGAGATCCCAGTTGCCCCATCCATTCAATATAATGTCCAAATACTATATTTTCCGACATCAGCTTTATTTATATCGGTAATTAATGAAAAATATACCTTTCGTTGAGAAGGTGTTAATGTGGTGGAATACAAGTCAGGCTCATCTGCGTCAAGCCATTTGTCGGATAAAAACCCTCCGCACTATAAAGTCAATATCGGTTACTCCATTAGTATATATCAGCATATAAGCAGAAGTTGATTCCTTACGAGAGTTCCGTAAGTTAGCAATTTGACACCTTGTCGGTGACAAACATCATCCATGCCATCAAGCGGACGTGTATCTATCAGTGAAAACTACGTGTGTGGATCCAATGTTATACATCAATTGACGGACAGCATACACATAAACGACTCACAGGAACTTGATTGGACACCACCAAGCCAGGATAGGTTGAACAAATTTCGTCCATCCTGATCGCATCAAAATTCACGAGACCAACTTCGGTTATGCTACGAGCCACATCACGAATGTCTTGCAAATGGCGGAGCGCATCAAGATATTGTCTATCTTCGTAATCTTGCCAATGGAACTATAAAAAATAGATCCGAATGATCAGTTGAGAGCAATGTGGCGGATATGACGCTATGCAGAAAGGGGGACCGAGGCGATGTTATAGGGGCGAGTCTCATGCGCCACGATCGACGTTCGAATCTGGGCCCCACACAAACCGTTCTAACGCCCCCGACGGTTTCCAAAAGCTCCAGAACCCCCGAACTCAAGCATGGAAATTGAAATATCGCAAGGGGTATTGGAGGAAAACTCACTTGAAGAAAATCGATGTGGTTTGTGAGCATCCTGTATTGTGGGTGAAATCAGATGCACAATAAGCATCCACAATTGTAGAGTGACCAAAAATAGCAGCACTTGAGTAAGGGGAATTATTCATGGAAATCAAGCATACTGACCGCTCTTTGCGTTCCTCAATCTGCGCGTCGACCACAGCCCTCGTTATGACTGTTGGCTGGAAGACACACCATTTGGTGGCGCCGATTACTGAACGCGGATCTGGCAAAGACTGCCTGAACTGGCCCTGATCGAATGAAACGGACTATACGTTAGCTTCAAGTTCTAGTGCGCAAGGGCGGAGCGCCCTGTCTAAAACGGCAATCAATCACAAATCAGGTGATTTTCTGAGTAAGGTGTTTCGTTTGGAGTCGGTCATAGACTTATGAAGAAAGGCAACGTTGAGATTTAAATAAGGAAGTGGCTCACAAAGAGTGTTTCAGATGAACCGTAATGGTCAGCTGCGTAAGTTCAGCCGTCGGCAAGGGGTTGGAAAACAAGAGGTTTTTAACCGTAAGTGGGATGTCCGACACGCGCTACGCGGAGATGAAAACATGCCTACCCTTCAGGTGTCGAAGCAAACAAATTGCGTTAGAGAAGTTGGGATGGTTAGAATGATGCCATGAAGAAAGCCGACACGGACACCTACCATGTCTGCGGGAAGAGATGAATATTAACCACAGAAGCAGTGTAAGAATACCGAAGCAAAAGGAGCTTACCAAAAGCTGTATATCCGGCATTGTAATACTTGAGCATTTGTCGTTGGATGCGCCCCGTGGAAGAGGAGCCCCAAGCTTGGCTTGAAAGTTGCCACAGCCCGACAATGATACGGGGAACGATCAGTGTTCCAAGAGCGATGAATTCGCGATTGTCATTGATCTTCTTAGTGGGATTCATGGGGTTTGTTGGAAACGTAGACGAGAATGGGGACAAGGATGAAATGAGATGATCAAGATGTCGGGAAGGTTAAGGGGTTATATACTTGAAAGCGAGAGAACAAATCGTTCAACGAATACAGAAACAATAAGTAATGGTCGCTAAAGACGAGAATGCCCCCTCATTCCTTCTACCCCTGTTCAATACTCGAGAGTTCTGAGAGTGAAGATGAGGTCTCTTTGCCCCGGTAACCCAGATTCGTATCAGGCTGCAAAGAGGCCGAGTGCGTGGCTTGCAAATGGGCTAAAATGGCATTTGGAGAAATTTTGTCAGTTTTGGTACGGCTGGTTGGCGGTCCGCATGGATTGCCAGAAACTGGGAAAAAAATTCCAACCTCGCATTTTTGTCCTTCTTGCACAAAAATTTCTTGTCCACAAGCCAAAACACGCCACAACACAGTCGGTTCTCGGTCTTCCAACTATTGCTATTGCAAAAAGAAAGCCGACTCCCTTATCCCTTAAAAGTATATAAGCGACTCTGGGTCCCCTCTCACTTCAACACTTACAACCAGATCCCCCCACCCCAATCCGCTTGACGCACTCTTCATAGTTCATCTGCACCACCCTTCACCACTACTCTAAACAATATCATGCCTGTCCAAATCCCCGTCGATGTCTCTGGACCTTTGACGTTAGTACACCCCTTACCACATTCATGTGAGGTACTGACATGATTGATATAGTTATCACGAGATGCTTAAGGAGCGTCAGAAATTACTTCCTGCAAGCCCTTGCATCGGACATGTTAATCTGCAGATGGATTCTTTCCTTGCCAGTGTTGTAAGTAAAATAAGCTTCTTTCAGGTGATAGCGGTTCGCTAACTATGCGCCTTACTTGCACCTGCACTAATATAGAACGCTGATGAGTGAGTTACCATGCTCCATACTTGTTATTGTTCTGTTGCTAACCTTAATTCTTTTCTAGATTGCGAGCTGTATGCCGCCAACTTCTTGCCACCAGCGATAAAGCTACACAAAACGTGTTCACCAACGTCGCTCGGACACGCATGCTTAGGCAATCGAAAAAGCCTCTCCCCTCAAGGGAAAGCCTCTTCAAGAATGCCCATACCAATGATCCATTACCCACGCAGGTCGTGTATGATACGCTGGCCCGAGCACGCTCGATTTTCGGTGTCGGCCTTGGTTTCGAATCCCTTCATATCCTCCTGTTCCTCATCCGCTCAACCTCTGGCCTTCGCTGGGAACTAGACTCCAAGATGGAGGATGCCCTCATCGTTCTTGACGCCGACCTTGCACAAGCTATTCAATCCT
The DNA here is from genome assembly GCA_019632295.1 of Tulasnella sp. 418. Classification (NCBI taxonomy): domain Eukaryota; kingdom Fungi; phylum Basidiomycota; class Agaricomycetes; order Cantharellales; family Tulasnellaceae; genus Tulasnella; species Tulasnella sp. 418. Next base: position 21,984 of record WSTZ01000140.1, on the reverse strand, counting down.
GTAAGGAGCAGGTGGCTTCCAAGGTCGCCACCAACCAACCCTTGGACCTGGAGGCATACAGGCATCAGCTGAAAGAGCTGAAAACAGCAATGGAGGATATTCGGAAAGAAACGGATGCCTGGGGTGGAGAGTTCCCTTACGAGAAGGGTTTGATCAGCATAAACGGCTGGAGGCTATAGGTGGACTCGACCCTTTGAACTCTTTCTTCGTTTTAGGTTGCCATCGCTGTCGTTTCATCCTATGTTTCGTTCCTTCCTCGCATGACATCCACCACTTGCTTTCTCTACACGACCATTTTTGGACGGTTGGCCTCTTCTCACACCTTTCTCATCCCCCCCCCAATCTCTTTAATCGATGTGTTCGTTTGCGAAGTTGGCAGTGCCGCTCATAAGCTTATTTACTTCTTACCATATTTCCGCATTTTCCCTCTTGCCTCAATGCCGTTCCAACCCAATTGCCAATGCTCTCGCTCTCTACTCTGTATCCACAACCTCGCTTTGTTCATTTTTTCGTGTTTCTTTTTCTCTGCCCTAGTACATATCGTTAATGTCGCTAAGCCAATCAAAAGAACAATGCCATTGTTCCCATGCCGTTTTAGATGCATTTTCCATTAGAGGCCCAGACAATTATTTTTTTCTCTTGCGCAAATAGTAACGGCCTCCCTCGTCAAATAACCGTGAGCACGCGCGCCACCTTCATTGCTACTGTAGATCTCTCTCCCTTTAACGTTTCTCATCGGAAAATGGAACGGATCAGACCGCGTAAATGAGATCCTTTGTTATGGGTCCAACCTGAACCCAGATTAACGTTCCGAGCTATACTAAATTCAAAAAGCCTGTTCTCAATTACTTCCAGCACCCGTGGTTCCGGGAAAGGAAAAATAATAAAGTGGGGTGGAGGTACTGAAAATCTCCCGTATTTTCATGCGAGTCGCGATTCGTATATTCCATGACGACCGCTCCATGGAAGAAATATGGAAAGGTTGTCGGGATCTCTCCGTCTGCAATGCTATATTCCAACTCACGCCTTTCTCTTGGGTTTTCTACCTTCTTGACTTTTCCATTGTATTTGCGTGTGGCGAACAATCGAAATCATGATTATATTCTCCCGAGAATATATAGAACCACCTATCTACGGACGTCGGCGATGGGGTCACTAGTGATAGAATTATTGAAAAAGGGTTCTGGACTTCCGAAGGCCTTATGAGCGCCACGAAGCTCATTGACAGACAGGGTAAGGTCGATATGCATTACTGCTTGTCGACGTCGATAAATAAACGCAACAATTAAAGGTTAATAATTTGGATGATCAGCGGCGAGGTTAATTTTTACCTGCATAACGGGGTGCACGGAAATACATCACGCTAAACGAGGGAACGGAAAATCCAACGTGGCAATTTGTGGCTGATCAAACCCAACAATTGAGCTAGAATGAAACACAACAGTGAAGATCACCCATGAAATATATCCGAACTCGTTAGTGAATGTACGTGGCGGCCGATGTTTCAGTTTTCGGACGATCTATCTCAGAGTTACAAGGTAGCCAATAAAACCGCCACCAGCCACATGTTTCATATAAGGCATCAGTCTCCGTACCGAGTAACACGGGCTGTCGGGACGAGGTCCGTAAACGCCAAACCGATCGTGACTGTCACTGCCGTAACGAGCGTATCAAATGCTAAAACACATGCGTCCGTCGCTCCCCGGTTACCACTGGAATTGATGGCCGAAGCAAGGGCGAGTCAAATGTACGTGAGCTCGCTAGCTTAGAGGCTGATGAGTCAAAGCCGAAAAGCCTAGTTGCTCAGTGCACTCTGGCGAAAACGGAGCACTAGAAGGGTAACGTAACGTTACTTTGGTTCCCAGTTTGAGTAATAAAGGGGCATGGTTTGTATCTAAGTCTGATCAAACTTTTGAGTGGACAATGGTGCGGACTGTTTAGGGTACATAATCCAAGCAATTTTCATACAAAGGGGTCGAACAAGGTCACAAGTTCTTGATCTTTCAACAAAAGTAGATCAGCAGACGATCAACTCACTTCAACAGTTACTAACGAATGCATGGCACGAAGCTCTAAACCGTAATAAAGATTAGATAAGCCGCTTTGAGACTACTCATGTTAAGGGATTTATGTACGTACGGCACTCCACTAACTTCAACAAATGAATCGGCACATCAGGTCAGGTGAACCGATCGGAGGGAATACCGCGCAGCGATATATCTTATGATCTCTAAAAAAAATTTCTGGTTGGCGTGGAAGTGAAAAGTCTATATGGTCCAAATGCGTTTTCTTGCGACAAGTAAGTCATCTTGCATAGCTTCAAGATTTTATTCGCCCAAATTTCGCACACGATCAAGATACCACTTAAGAGATTTGAAAAATCAAATCTGTGCCCTGATACTCGGCCAGTAATCTAGGCTACCCGTACTCTTTTTTTTAATTGGATTTACAATCTAGTTCCTAATAAGCTCGGGCGATTATCCTGTAAAATCATTAAAGTGTGACGGACAACCCCGGGGGAATAATGAATTAGGCAGTTTAATCTTATACCTCTATGGCCAACACAATCAAGGGCGGCTGAAATGAAACGTGCCATATGCAAGTTGCCACAGTGGATTTGAATAGCAACGTTGCAGTAGAAGCAGGTTCAGGTTGATGTCAGGATTGTACCATGCTGTCAACGAGGAATTGGAGTCTTTTTTTGATGGGGACAACGATAATCTTACTTGTTATAGCCAATCTTATCTCTGTTCGATGCACTTTGTAGGCTGCTTGCATGGTAAAAAAAATTGTCGAAATTGTTATACGATGCCGAGAGCATGCACCATGTCTCACAGAGCGCATTGGTGTCCCTTGTTGCCCAATCTTGTTCGAAAAGTCTCGAATCCAAATTGTTCGCCGTGTAGATTGGAGAAGGGTATAACATCTGGTCCAATTCCGTCTTTAGGGTATGTGTGATTTTTGAAGGGCACGTAACGTTACTACCGTCACAGCCGTATCCTGTTCCGAATCTCAAGGGAAAAGATAAAAAATCCTACAAATTATCCCAAATTCAGCACTTGATTGCTGCCAAGTCTAAAGAGCATGCGAATAGAGAGATTTACCCACAGTTGTAGTTACGATGAAATGCGAGTGCTCGACTGAACAATGGCTGCACAATTCGGAGACAGCAAAGTTCGGGAGTTGGTGCGCCCCTTAAGCGTCTCCTGTGTTGGTCGGGATGGAATCGCAAGTGAGCTCGGCGGTGGACTTGAACTGAGACTCAATAGGAGCGGTGAGTGGGTACGCTGTAGTGACCCACGTCTCGGAAAGACGCGAATTCGATACAGTCGGGCCTGCTCAAAGTGAACCCCGCAGATATGGATAACCGCGACATATCCCAGACAGGACCTTGGAGACATTATAATAGTTATTTTTCCCTTATACCCATAAAGTACGAAACATTACGTCGCATACTAGTTATTGCCGGAGAAATAACAAATGATGTACTGGAGATTGATCCAGGTGAAGATGGGTATATAGGTTGAGAGACTTAGGAAAATCAATGATGCTCCCACCGAGGAGCCCATGGTAGAATGTCAGGACAAAAATGTGCTTTGTGAGAAGGATGACGTATGTGATTTGTTGCAGAGACGCCGTTACGCGTTCAGACTCCATTGAACCCTTTGCCCTGTCACTAGTCTTTTTGTAAGGAAGGCCTTCCACGCGATCGATCCTGAAATAAGCAAACCGCCTTCTGCCTTTGTTTCGATCACTTTACGGACTAGATACCACTCTCTCAAGATAAATTGCACTCCTTCAACGACGAGATATCAGTAACACACGACTATATAAATTATCCGCGTGGCAAGATACTGGTTTTGCCCCACCCGTCTCTAGATTTGATATTTTACTTCCTATCATCGGACTTTGAAGGGTCGAACGAACGAGAGACTGGATATTGCGCGATGCTTCACTGGGTCCTTATATATTCCTTGTCTCGAACCTCCAATACCGCCGCTTGATAGACCGGAATTGCCGCATTCTCCCGACTGTGATAGCCGTTTTGCATAAGGCCATATCGATACGTACTAAATCCCCAAGTTTTTTATAGGTCACTATCTGAGCAAGCTGCAGAGTAAGCACGCTGTAGATCACCGGCCAAGGCCTAGACCGGGCCAGGGAAGTCCGTGACTCTGCTAGAGACTGGATCACAGAAGGCCCACCCTCGACACCACTCAGATCCAATGAGCTCAAAGGTTGATTGACCGAACGGCAAAACGCCGGTGCGAGATATTGACATTTAGGGAGAACAAAAAGAATATAGCTTCCTAATTTCCTCCATCATACATCCTGGTATCCGCACGGCATTATCACAACTTTCGGCGTTCTGAGCTAGAACTAATCGCCCGAAATCTGAGGCCGTCAGGATTCCCGCTTCGGAAGCATCACTTGACCGTGGGTATATCCTGTCAAAAAGAGTGGCCACCAGGATGCAAACTAAAAACCGGCTTCTTCAATTTTCCCACTTCCGCTCTTTGCTAAGCAATTCAACATTCTAAATATCCCATCTGGCGGTTGTCAAAAAATATGCAAGGATCTTCTTCTCCGGATATCGATGATGTTCAAAATGATCTGGATTATATTGCGGACGATGGGACGTTGCCAGGTACTGACACTCACAGATATGCTAGTGCCTCGCGAACGACACATGCAGGTGAAACTAGTCCGAAGGAGTGCGCCACATCCCTACGCTAACGGTAATGATATAGCCACCTCCAATATTATACTTCGGTCTTTGCCCATGGATAAAGGCCGCCTCAAGGAGCGCCACATCGCGATGGTGGCCCTAGCCGGCATGCTGGGAACTGGTCTGTTCTTGACTTCTGGGGCTGCACTGGCCGATGCCGGTCCATTGGGCTCACTAACTGGATACGTCTTGGTGAGCAATCAGTTGAACGCATGTCATTTATCACGGAGCTGTCACTAATCCCTGTTATGCCCGATCCCATCTGAACATCATCCTGTATCAAAAGATGGGGATCGTGACCACCTGCGGTACGTCTTCCTTGTTGCTCGATCGACGAAGGCTATCAGACAAGCTGACGATCAGACTAGTGGCATATACAGCTGCAGAGATGAGCGCCCTGGTGAGATTGCATTACGCTCTGCCCTTGGGCCTGCTTAAAGGGATTAGGAGCGTCTAACCTCATTGGTTAATCTTGTGGGGTAAATCTTCTACAGTGTCCTGCGACTGGGGGGTTTATCGTTCATACACAAAAGGTAAACATTTCATCTGTGTTTTCCGCCCAAACCTTTGATATAACGAATTCCCGCCTCCTTAGTTTGTTAATCCAGCTCTTGGTTCGCCGCCAGACTTTATTACTTAATGAACGTTACCCGCTGATAACGACGCATGATGTGGCTTTTTTTTTAACAGGCGCCGCCACCGGATGGAACTTTGCATATGCTTTAGCAACCGTACAAGCTGTTGAGATAGTTGCAGCAACATTACTTGGTAAGTTTCCTCCACTTTACATCATTACTCGGCGGAGCGGGCTCCTCTAGTGTGAGAGACTTTTCACTCACACCGACGCGTTTTATTCATTCAGCATCGTTCTGGACTTCGTCAATTCCTCCCGTAGCCTGTCAGTCCGCCGACAATTGAATTTTCACTGCCGAGACTTCTGCTCCATGCTCTATATTCAAATCGCTATTTTTTTCATCTAGTGATCACCGGGTTCTGGATCGCAATGGTCGGTATCAATCTGATACCCGTGGGTTCGTACGGCGAGGTGAGCTCTACGACATTCTAGATTGCACAGCGTCGCAGCCGCATTCCGGAGAAGTCACCTACGCTGACTCCGATTAAATCGGGCCTTTTGAGTAGGCAGAGTTCATCTTCGGCATCCTCAAGGTGGGCAGGCGTCGTTGACTTGCCCAAGCCTCTCCTAACTATTCGTACCCACGACCTTGGCGCTAGATTTCCTTAGTAGTAGGACTTATCGTCATTGGCCTTGTTATTGACTTAGGCAAAGCTCCTAATCACGAGCGACTTGGGTTTCGGTAATCTCTCACGTTCAATTTAACTGTTTACAGCCTATGCCGAATGACTGACGTTCACGTTGTGTCATCAGGTACTGGAAGGAACCATTTAGAGAGGTTAGATCTTCAACCTTTGGCGTATCGAAGTATCATTAACCTATCCATTGGCAATACGTGATAAACACTTCGGATAAACGTAAAACGTGCCAAAATAACGTCACAATCGAACTTGATTCGGATTCAGCTATCACACAACGGTACAACCATCCACGGAGCGAAAGGGAAACTCCTAGGTGTATGGAGCACTTTGGTGAATGCTGGCTTCGGTTAGTAAATACTAAATTATGATCCTTAACTCCCAAATTCGTTGTTACCCCCTTTCGCCACTTTGTCCCATTAACCGTTCTGAAATTTCCTTTTTGGATCAATGACGCTGTTCGCATTCTTACTAGCACCTGTTTTTACATTCCGACGCTGACTCCCATCACAAGCCTTTGCTCATGTCCAGGTTGTGGCCATTGCGGGGAAAGAAACCCATAACCCTAGAACATCAATTCCTCTCGCTCTTTCCCGGACTGCATACAGAATATTGTTTCTATACATCAGCGTCATTTTCATTCTAGGACTCATTGTGCCTGCAAGCCACCCCGGCCTCCACTCTGATACTGGAACCGCGACGTCAAGTCCATTCGTCATTGCTGCAAAGGAAGCTGGAATCGTGAGTTGATTTTGCGTTTCACTTTCCTGAGCATTCCACGTCGCTGGTTAAACTGCAGGAAACAACGAGGACGTATTCTTTTGAGCTTGATGCTCTTTTCTCAGGTCCGAGGGCCTAATCGGGTCATGATCGCGCTGACATATCGTTTCTCATACAGACCTCTATAGCTTCGGTAATCAATGCCATTGTCCTAACGAGTGCGTTCTCATCGGTAATGTGTTTCAGAATTGAGTCACAGCATGCACTAAGCTCGTTGGTTCTGACGATCGGTAACTACAGGGAGCCGCGAGCATCTTCATCAGTAGCAGGTCTTTAGTAGCTCTAGCGGATGACAACCACGCCCCGAAAGCTCTCAAGCGTACCAATAACCATGGGGTTCCATACGTCGCTGTGCTGTCGGCTTCTAGTTTAGGAAGCCTGGCATATCTTAGTGTACGCGAAGACACAACGCGAGCCTTAATGTGGCTCGTAAATCTCAGCTCTGTTGCTGGGCTCGTCTCTTGGTGTATACTCTGCATCGGTTATTTAAGAATGGTCGCAGGTTTAAAGGCTCAAGGATATAGTAGATCAGGTGGGGTGTGCTGTTTGTGCATGAGGCCGCGTGATTTCAGAAAAGGACCTGATGTTGTTCCACGTTTTATGGCAGATCTGCCGTACAGATCTCCGTTTCAACCTTACACAGCATGGTTCGCACTGATGTCCTGCTTGCTTGTGCTGGTGTTTAGTGGTATGTCTGGTTCTTTTTATCCAAGTCAATGCCATCGATACACCGGTGACTCAACTTCCTCTGTGCTGTGCTTCGAACATGGGTTTACCTCAGGTTTCAGAGCATTTCTTGGTGCACAGTTTGACACAAGGCACTTCGTGTCTAACTACCTCAATATATTCTTCTTTCTCAGTAAGTCCTGATGGCCGTCCCTTAGGGAAAGTTACCGTGATTGAGTCCCTGATTTCTCCATCAAGGTTTATTCGTCGGTTGGAAATGGTATACGGGCAGCTCCTGGTCTTGGGTTAAGGCGCACGATATTCCGCTTCGACATGAATTCCGGATTCTGGAAGCAGAGAACCAACAGGAGGAAACCGAAATCCTGCTATCCCCATCGATTCATGAGGAGCACATAGCATGATACATGGTACTAGATGACCGGAATTATGAAGAATTGCATACCATTTTGCAGCAGCATGATGAAAAATGTTAATCAGCGGGATTTCGTGCAAAAAAGAGATTCCCGCAGTTACGTACGTTGCAATTGTAGAAAGTTGTCCACTTCAGTGTTCAATAATATCACGGGTGAACGGTTCGATACACAGCTAAACCCGATTACAGATCTAACAACCGATCCAGCTTATTTTAAATAATCTTGTCATCAGAAATCACTTAGAAGCGATTCATTCTTCTCTAGGGTCCTATCTTTGCTTTTGATCGTCGGGTGGACTACCTTTAATAGCACAATCTTCGTGGGCGGCGTTGTGACATGTTTCTATAACAATATTTAGATCGCATAGGCCCCGATAGCTACCATCATATCATATCCACGGCTAGATAGTGGGTTAAGAATAGACCGGGATATGTGGGGCGCTCGGCCCGGAACGGTTTGGCGGCTCTTATTTCAATAATAGTTTGGCCAGTGATGGAGTGAAAAATTTCATCAAAACATTATTTACAATCACGATTGAGCTGCTAGCCACCATGATCTGGGCTAATCTGTGAGAAATCTGGTCGAAAGTCAGTAGTACTGATTTACCAATCAATGCTGAACGTTAAAATATGCAATTCAACCCAACATAAAGTCATCTGGTTATTCCCGGATGCTAATTCAATGAAAGCCAGATACAGTCCTGAATTGTCTGACAGGTGAGTCGCTAATGGGTTTGTTACTTATCAATGCAGCATTTCAGTGCGGCGATAAACCTGATAGTCTTTGAATTGTGAGTTGAACGCATAATTTCGGGAATGTCCATCCAATCCCCGAGTCCCATTTTAAGAAACTGGATTAAACATGACAGACATTTTAGAGTAAAAAAGCTCGAGCACCCAACCCACCTGGCTCGTGTCATCTCCACAGCGGTGGGACAGCCGCCATAAAACCGCCACTTGGGATATTGAGCTTTAATCATCGCACGGGGTGGAGATGGCCGGCGTGCCAAAAAGCTAATGCGACACGAGTGAAATAACGAATGGGATTAACCCGCGGGTCGCGCCTAAACGAGAGAATATGGCAGCAGGGGCAAGGCGAAAATAGGGGTGTCGAAAAGAGTTATTTTGTCAGATAGGGAAAAGCTTCTGGACTCAAAGCAAAGAAGTGCTTCTAATTGGGATTTGAGATCCTTGGATATCTAAGGAATCCGCCGGTGGTTCCAAGCTTTCAGCCACTGTGAGAGAACCTGACAACTCGGATGTTATAAAGTACCGTCACTTGGGGGGTCACAAGTGTTGTGGAGAGGAAGAGGTCGGAGCCGAAGCACATTTCCTTAAGTAGGGTTGGTCACAACTTTGGGCCGCCGTCACCTGTCGAATTGCTTGAGGCACGTCGCCATTGTCAAGAAAGGGTGTATGGGAGCCGGCGGATATACCTAATTGGCACAACCCGAAGAATCGTGATCCTGGATTCTTACTGTGCGTTTATTCGAAATCGAGTGAGTTCATTGGAGGCTTGAACGTAAACCTTTACACCCAAGTTGAAGACCGAGTAGGAATTGTGCTTGGATCGCTTGGGCGATATGGTAAATAGCCCCCTCCGAGTGGATGTAACAAGTTTCAAGGGCCAGGAAAGTGAGGCATTTTGAGGCATTTTACATAAGTGACATTTCTACGCCACTGGTGACCAAAAAATGCCGCTACCATTGAGATAAAATTGCTAGCGAGTGGAGGAGTCCAGGGCAGCCTTTTGTGGGCAAAGTTGTAAGGGACCAGTTGATGGAATTTCCTAAAAGCGCCAAGAGGAATATACAAAGTCACGTGCAAGGGACATCATTGGTCAACATTTCAACGTCAACCCCAGTTTGAACTCTTCCGTAATTGTGCTATCTTTGCGCGTTGACATCGCGTTGATGGCATCAGAAACGTTTTTTGAATTAGCTTCCGCATATGAATGAACCACACAGCCATATCGATCATTTTGTGAGTCGGCGGCGCCGTAGTTCGGCTGATAGTCTCGATATATCCTTGTACCATTGTAATCCGAGGGAGGCAACGTCATTGTGCGTCTTTGGCTTTCTTTGAGAGTCTGATTATATGGCACAGCCAGCAGACTCACTCTGGCGTTGTTATGCACCTCGTGGGCGCCATTCCGGTTCTCGCCTACACGAAGAAAGCCGTTGAATAGCAGCATGATCTCGAAGACCACCCACATGTGCAACAATCAGGAAGCCAATCTCAACCACCCAACGATGTCAAGGAATCCCCGACATCCCTCCAATACTTTTCAAGTCGCACGACGTGACCCAATCCTGGGAGCATATGCGTACTTCTCATCCGGCGTGCGAGGTACCGCTCGCAGGCCTGCCATTATAATATTGGCACACGATTTCTTAGTGGCAAGCGACTTCTCATCACTCCTCAGGCCGAACAGAATGCCATGGGGAGAATCTAATGAGAAAGACACATAAAACCAAAAAATTCGCAAAGCTCATGCCTTTGGACCTGGGTCAATAGCTTTCCACATGTGGTCAAATATCTATCTCCTCCCATCCCTCTTGGTCCTATCGAATCAAGTTGCCGCCATCCCTGTTGAACCTAGGGCATTAACCGGGTTTGTCAACAAAGGATTGGTAGCGTTCGGTCTGGTACCTTCAAGGGCTAGAGATTCCACAGGCGACACACTTGGAGGACTGGTTCGTACAGAGAAGACCCTTCTCTCACCGTCCAATCTGAAATTTACTGATGATAACATAGGGCTCTGCCGTTGCAATCAAACGAGGAACTTTCAAGAAAACCATCAACGGAACGTTCGTTGGTACATTCGTCACACAGCCCGATCGCGGGTACAAGTGAGTCATTTGGAATTGTTCCCATCGTCGCAGGATTTAACTCTTACGGTTACTTACCAGCGTTGAAGGCACTGTTGATTGGCAAACCCGGCAACATGAATTCGACTTCGTTCTTACCCCGTATGATGGAGCGACTCCTCTTTCTTTTGCCGATGCTCAGCAGACGCTCAAGTTGAAATACAAGAAGACGCTTCTATATAGGGAACGGGGATTGAAGAAGCCGACGGGACTTGATGCATTGGGAGTCCGTCCAGCCAATCCAGTGGATCCAGAACTTCCCATACCTTCCGGGACCAAGAATACACTCTCCCTGGATGCTGAAGGACTTGTTTTGAACAATGATAAAACGTACGTCTTATGTGTCACTGCTGCGCCGCATTTCCTGATGTATTCAGCCCATTAGGTTTTGGGTCAGTGATGAATACGGAGCCTACGTCTACCGATTCCTGCCAAGCGGTACGCTGCTGTCCGTGATCAAGCCTCCGGAAGCGGTCATACCCTACGTAAACGGGAGCATAGATTTTTCATCAGCCGACGAGCCTGACCGAGGACGCGCCGCCAATGCAGGTATGTGACCTCAACATCAGTGAGAACCGACTCTTCAACAGGACTGACGGTTGTCGACATAGGATTCGAAGGATTGACGATTTCATCCGATGGCAAGACATTATATGCGATGCTTCAATCTGCGACGATCCAAGACGGAGGTGCTGACAAGGTGACTGGCATGCCCTTTGCTCCACATCCTCAGATATTCTCAATCGTAATTTAAAATAGGCCACAAGTCGTCATACACGTCTCTTTGCCTGGAAGGTCCAGCCACTCTTGACATCACTTAAACCGCCGCTTGTCGGAGAATGGGTGGTACCCCTACCCCAAACCTCCAAAGGCAAAACACTTGCCCAGAGCGAGATCCATTACTTGAATGAAAAGCAATTCCTGGTTCTTTCAAGGGATGGTAAGGGAAGAGGCGATGATGAACATGATACCAAGTCGGCATACAAGTGTGTTAACCTATATAATTCTATATGTGACTGCCGGGACCAGGAACTCAATCGAACGTTTCATTAATAGATCTGTCGATGTATTTGACATCACCTCAGCTACTGATATTCACAGTACCCTTTTCGACGGAGCAACACCTGTGGCTCCTAATGGAGTACTAGAACCCAGTGTAACTCCTGCGACATATACGCCGTTCGTTAATATTCTTGACTCTGCTCAGCTCTCCCGCTTCTCTCTACACAATGGTAAGCCTCGAAGCAGGATCTACACTATCTCATGACGCTTATTTATGGCATTAATTTATAGGAGGTACTTCTGACGCAATGTTGATCAACGCTAAATGGGAGGGTCTTGCCCTGGCTCCAACCCAAGATCCGACAACGCCGGACGACTACTTCCTGTTTGTATTCTCAGACAACGATTTTATCACACTTGATGGAGTCGCGGCCGGTCAACCTTATTCATCAAGCTACGGAGAAGACCTGGACAGCCAGGTTCTGGTCTACAGGGTGACACTGCCTACAGTAGCGAGAGGATCGGTCGAGAAGTCTATAGGCATTTGATTAGATGTAGAACAAATTTGGATGTACCGCGAGGTTCTGCGTGGCGTAAAAAAATCCCAACATTGTTTATCGGATGAAAAAGTCATGACAACGATGTAACGGTTCGGAACCGAAAAGATGCAGTAATCGAGATCGTATGCTTGGATCGAAGACTAAGGCAAAATGAATGGGCTCGGTTAAAGAAGGTCACCGCTGTCAAGAGCTTCTAATGCAGCGTGTGTACGGACGTGGAGTGCGTTCTGTTGAAATGAGGCATTTTTAATCTAGGATGAAACTTGGAAACTCTGGGTTAGTACACACCTCCAAGCTGTATTTCCCCCCTTTTCTCCCTGAAGCATTGACCTCTAACGGCTTCCCAGACGCCACTAATTCTAGTTCATGTCGTGCCTTGGTGATATCACCAGTCCTGGCGTAAAGTTTTCCCAATTCGTAATCTACCGGATTCTGTGATCAGTTCAGATATGGTAAGGTCCATAAAGCATACTTACGTGCACAATAAACCAGGTAGTGATCTAGCTCGATCTTGGTACCATTTGAATAAACGAACTTGAGTGCCTCAAATGCCTTTTTCCGAGTTGCTTCTACGTCGATTTTGAGATCCTCTGACGGATCTTCAACTGCTTGGGGATCCTACATCGAAGACATCATCAGACCCACGGTTGGTGAAACAAAACAGGATAAACAATGACGCACTGGATAGGCGACGTATCGCAAGCAAACACCAAGCAACAATTTGCCAAGGCAGAGGTCATCCCAATATCCCGTTCCATTCCCATAGTTTGACGGATCGGAAGACTCAATAGATTTAAGGGATTCTTCGATAAGCGGAATTGTCTTGGAAAGTAAGACCCTTCTGGGAGTGTGATTTAGGGAGCTAAACATGTAACAAAATTCTACACCGGGTAAGAACTTTTCGCTAAAGCATTAGCACAAACGTATTGTATCCGATTGCTACAGAATAATGATCGGCTCACCAGACGGTTTCCTTGGCCTTCGAATTTGCGAGACTTCCTGGAGACAAATTTCTTCCGGAAGTACGTTTTCGATGATAAATAACTAAGCCTTTCGAGGTATAAATGAACAGTCTCACCTCCATAGGGATCGACTTTCCCGCCAGACGCTTCAACAACGATGGTGTTTTTTCAAATAGTGCTGCCGCTTCTTCCTTGTTCTTATCACCGCCGGTCTCGTAAAGACATGCCGCTAATCCATATGAATACACAGCCTAATAGTTGTGTAAAGTTTGTGAGCCCCTGTTAGAAGATAAAGTAGTCAAACATTACCTTTGACCAATTTGATTCATCTAAAAGTCTCTTCCATAGATCGGGGCTCCAGTCACAAAGGGTCAGCTTTGCTACGGCCATCTCCCAAATAGCAACATTTTTGAGGGTTTCATATTGTGTGAGCTGCATGCCTATAACCATCATACATAGAATGAAACTATGAAATCATCAAACAAACAAGCAACTAACCTTTGGTAAACGACTCGATCGCTAATTCAGGCTGAGATTCTATGATGCGTAGACGACCTAAAAATAAGCGATAAGCTTTGATACATATCAGCGTTGATAAGATAAATATTTACCCTGCAAGAAAAGGAAAAATACCCCTATAGGGAAAATAAATTAGTAGAAATAAACGAGAGTATTCAAGTTCGGAGCTTACCATCCGGGTACAACTTCAAATTATAGTTCAGGATATTACGGGCTTGCGGTATGCTAACACCTAGATACTATTTGATCGGGTTGATTTTAATTATTGGTCAATCGGTGCTTAAAAACTTACGGTAACGGCAGATAGATATAGATGAAAAACAAGCAACATTAAGTCCGTGATAGGCCGACGCAGTCCTTCATTCTCCTGCGTTATAGAAGGATCCGTAATTCCATCTTGCCACCCTCCGGGGGCAGACAGGGTACGGAGACCGTCTATCCGATCACCTTTGTAGCCAAACAAAGCAACAACACCACTGACTGAGTCCGGTAACATGGTCAATACTAATGAGTTCACCCTGGCGATTTCAAGATTGAGCAAGCCGTCGCGTGATATCATGAATGGTACTCACCCGTTGCCTAATGCAACACCACTTCTAAAATCAAGGTCAATAGATCTATCGATTGGGCCTTCCCCTCGAGCTACAGCCTCTGCATCCATGGTTTGTATAAACTGACCAAGAGTTCGATAAATATTGGTCGCAGACCGGATATTCAAGCTGCCCCTTGAAGGTTAGCTTGACTGCCCCTTTAGACAGAGGCAAAGGTCCACGTACAACTCTTTGATGAAGGTCAGCCAATCACCCGAAGATGCTGCAATAACTGATCAGCATTTCTCTCCTTCGTGAAAACTTGAAGAAGATATACCAATGCCCAGAATAGCCTTTTCAAGCAGGCACTCAGCGTAAACCAGCTCAGCATGCCGCTCCACCGCTGTCATGCCTTTCACAAATCCGACGCCACTTATTTGAGCAGAGCCAACCACTAGCCCAGCTAAACGAGCGGTCAAGGACTAAGGGGAGTGCGGGATCGTCTCATCATCTTACGAGATCGGACTCGATCCAGCATGGGGGACGCACCGTTGCTGGACGTCGATGATGACCTGCTACAAATGCGGCATGCTTTGTGGCCTCAAGAGCAGCATCGATCTCATCTTCCTCGAAGCTCATTAGGGACTAGACGCCGGAAAAAAAGATATGAATAGGAGGTGATTCAAAGTGATAACTTACTAACCTTTAGACATTGAATAACACCCCAACCAGACGTTGTATAAAGTCGCTCGTTGTTAAGGTCAGCATCTTTAATCTGGGCCTCGGCCTCCACCATTTTGCCCGATAAAAAAGTATGCAGCACGTTACGAATCATTGGCAAATCATCTAGGGCTTGTTTTCGAGAGTAGCCGCTTGCAGTTGCAGTAGATTCGGTCATACCGCTCACGAAGGAGACAGAGCTTGGGGTCTGGACGGATGAAGCTATTCCGGATTTTTCGAACGTCGGAGTGGAGGGACCTTCAAGAGAAGGAGTGGAGGTCGGTGTACTCGAGTGACTCGACGATTCCGTCGCAGATTTAGAAGAGGGATTAGAGACCTTTCGAGAAAACATGTGGAATACGTTCAGTAAGCGTGGCGAAACAGGTTGGGTGAGAAGGTCGTGCGTTGCGAGAGTTGAGTAGATGTTGAACAGTGGGAACGGACGTCGGTCCCGTGATTTTTTTTGGTGAAAACCAAATCAGAATGCAACCAATATGATTACAAGTTGAAACAAAGGGCACCTACTTGCTACAGAGAAGAGTATCTGGTTTTCGCTGATATTAGTAAGTGGATACGTGGTTGACATCATCCTCGGTGGGGAGGTGCCATTTATGGCAATGCGGAGTGACGCGTCCTGGTGCCGCAATTGTGGATAAATCTTGTAATTCAACTCCGCCCTTTATCCGCAGTGAGCTATGATCTTCCAGTAAGCAGTAAGCTCCCAAGATATTCTGTTGCTTTAGGTTAACATCAGTGCTCAGTTTAGTGTAGTATCCATTCCTTGAACCAGACTTCGACCAGGGAGCCACTTCTGTTCTTCCTGGGAGACTTGGTTCAGGGTTGCACAGCTTTGTCGCGTCGCACAGCTTTCAACACTCTCCGACGCAGTTTGCATTGTCTTTCTCTTTCGAAAGTTAGAAAACCAGTCTTCGAGAGTCCTGGTCTTCGCGAATTCTGGGACCGACCCAATATAAAAGTACCTCACCCTGGAGAAACGCAAATGCCCCAGGTGATACTTCTTCATGGTAAAGGATGCGTCTCAATATCTTCGAGAATCTAACGTCCCCGGTGGATCTTTCGGAGTGAGCGTTCACTATTCGCCCTGTTAGTATATCAAGCGCCGCATCTGAACTATGGTTTAAAACAGTCGGCAATATATTGAAGAGCAGAGAGAACGACTTGTCCCCTTATCACTGTCCCCCTTTAAGCCATCAGCCAACGGAAATCCCCTCCAGTCTGACGGAGCTGTCGAGGACTCAATCGCTACTCATAACGCAATCGTCAGTCACGACCACTTGACTATAGTCGATTACCATTCCACGGTCAGCATAGACAAGGTACGATATCTGGCCTTTCCTCGCTATTCGAGTCTTGATCCGGGTTAAATTTGACCAAAGGACGTACCGAGGGGGGAGAGGCCACCTGCCTGGCTCGAACTCGTAAGTGGACGTGACGAAGCAAATCCCTACTTTCCTGTGACGTGACACACCACCTGCAGAGTTTGGATTTGGCATGGACAGCATCGTTCGCATCGTTGACTGCAAACACCAAAGTAGAGGACGCAAAATCTGTCTCAAGTTATGCAGTGTTCTTCGCCATAATGTGGCAATTATGGGCTGACCAGGTAGGTCACACGGTCTCTGCCTCCATGTTCTGTACTTATGTATACGATACCTTCTAGATCACTTACGACATACAATTCTATACCAATGATTGGTTTCATCGCTTAATATTCATTTCCCAGTTAGGGATATATGCTGGACTCTCCTCTTTTACCAACGAGTTTGATAGTGAGCTAACCTGGTCGACTATTATTCTACTGCTGACCTACGATTGTTCAGTTCTCTGGGGCTTGAAGGGTAAAACTGTGCGATACTGGAGAAGCGATGACGATAAGCTAGAGTATATCAGAAAGGCTAATTTGTCATTTGACGGCATTTCCTGCGTTTTGGCCATCTCTCGAGGGTTACTCATAGTCCAGTATATGAGAGGTATTTTTAGACTTTTGCTGCACAAGGAACTACTCTAACCTAACGTCTAGTCATAATGTATCGCTATAAACAGAAATCTGTCCCGCGATCATTATTGCTACATTCTGCTGTCTATAGCATCTCGTCATCGTTGTTCATGATATCTTGCTTCCTTAACCGCATGTGCAACACCACGCGCACGGCATCTATCATACGTCTGTGCTTGTGGACAACTGCCGCGGCCGCGGAAATAGCCGCTTGTTCAGTTTCTTTCAAGACTCCAAAATCGCAGCTTCGCGGATACGGCAGTCTTTCAGCAAGGCTCAGCACCTTGACAGTCATTGTGATAGGAGAGGGGCTTAGTGGAATCTGCAGCACTCTCAAGCAAGTTGCGAACGCAGTCGGATTCGGGTGGAAAGGAATTTACCAAGTGAAGTGCTTTGTTTTGTCGGAGTTAGTTTATCTCTGACACCGAAATGACAGGCCTTCAATGTTGCGATGATTATCTTCGGTCTTTGGCTCCTTTACTTCACTGGTGAGCTCCATTATCAAAGCCTGATCACGGTATCTTATTCAATTTGGTAGGTTTTCGCGACCATATACCACGCAAAAGGTTACGAAAAGAACTCTGGTTTCTTCTTCATCTTCCTTTCCATCTGTCGATAATTCTGTTGCTCGAAGGCAAGTCTTCTTTGCTCGCTTAACAATTTGGCTAACAGAAGGCACCTTAGTTCTCAAGATGACTCTTCGTAAGTTTTGTAATCTACCAATTCATCCAGGTGATGATCATCGAACGGATGCGTGTCCTTGATTCTCAGTTTTCGGGGTGAGCTTGCGGTTTCCCTCCGCATTTAACCATGACTAACATGACAGTATAGAGTTATGTCATATCAAGGCAGTACATGTGGAAGGTTTATCAGTCACAGCTACAGAATCCAGACTTCGCAACAGTAATCTCCCCAGAAGTGGCGTCAGCTTGGCGACAACTTGATCTAAGGTAAGCTTTCCAGTATGATAATATCTGCTTCAGAGATCTTACAACATGAAGTGCGAAGGGACATATGCAATACATCGCAGAGGCTAAGACTGATGTACGACCCCAAGTGTGGACTTGGCTGGAGTTTCAAGTCTCTCGTGTAAGAAGTGCTGTATCCCTGTCCATTCTGTCCCAGTTCTGACTTCCAATTTATTAACTACATAGCTCTTTGTAGAACCATACTCGAAGCTAGTAGGTGCTAATCAATGGGGTAAGTCTCGCATTCCATTGTTAGAGCATAACTATTCATACTCACGGTGTGTTCAGTGAGCCCAGGGCGCTTTGAGGATCCTGAGAGACGTTTGAGCAACCAAGACCTTGGCATTTCAGTGAGTTGTGTCGATTTTGTTTATACTGGTGATCCATAGCTTCATTTAAGCAACGCGAACTTGGGATGACTAGCACCGTTGTGCCAATATGGGAGGTCTCGGGGTGGATTCTTCCAGTTACCGTTAGTCTCATTCGCATTTTGGAAGGAGTTATTGAAAATATCAGTATCTTCCAGGGTTGTGCTATTATTATGATTGGGCTTTTCCGCTACCTACAAAGTCGGCCTCAAGGTATAGTCTGTGGTGTTCGCTCTCATCGCCCCGTGTACTCATATAGATTAACAGATAAGCACCTCTGGGCTTGTTTCTTTAACAAAATCATTGCCGGATCGCTTTTGATCAGCTTAGCGGTGGTCACAGAGCAACGTACCATAAAATACATGCCTCGATTACTCTCCATATACTAGTGAGCTGCACCTTACAATCAACTAGTGCGAGTTTTCAAACGTATTAAATAAACCGATTCTCAGTTTGCCATTAGCTGGTGGCATAGTTATCGGTGTTGTGGTCATGGATTTCATTCTTATATACCTATTCATCCGCTCTACTGAGAAGAAGCGTCATGCGCAAACACAAGAAGGCGATGCCGGCGAGTTGCATCCACTGCCTCGCTCTGATACAATACCACACGCAAGTGAAACCAATCCCGAAATACCCAACCAAGCCATTCCTTCTACGGTCTCGCATAATAATGACTCTGGCGATTTGGCTCCTTCGTCGGATCAGTCAATGTACGTCATATCTTGCCCTGCTTAAAGGAAATCTAGTCTTACCTCAGTCTCCCTTTAGTCAACAACATGCCAGCGAGTACAAGCAGTACCTCGTTCCTTTCTCATCCTCTCCATTCAAGGCTGGTTCCGGAGGACAAGAAGATCGTGATCACACGTCATATCAAGTTGACAATGATGTATGCAGAACTCTCTAATCTTCTCTATCTGTACTAAATTTTTCGTTGAAAGGATACTCCTCTGGGTGAAAGACCTCCAAACTGGCTGGAACTTGTAAGATGCTGGTCTAATGCTGAACCTGGTTCAATTACACTGACACGAGATGAGTAGAGTTTGGACTTGGCTTGGAGTGCTTCATTTGCAACCTTAACCACAAACACGGACTTTACATACTGGCGCTCGCTAGGGAGTTACGCGGTGTTCTTCTCGATTATGTGGCAATTATGGGCTAACCAGGTGAGTGCCCCTGTTCCGGTTCGAAAGTTATATGATGCTCAAGTTCACTCTAACAGGTCACCTATGATATTCAATTCTACACAAATGATTGGTTTCATCGTCTCGTTTTTGTCTCACAGCTGGGGATATATGCGGCATTAGCCTCCTTCAATGATAAATTCGATGGTAAGTGCTTGCGATGTACGAACCGCCGTATCCTATTAATTGGAATGTATTTAGTCCTTTGGCGTCTCCGTGAATCGGGCCGTTCCGCTGGGTTCTTCACGCTGGAGGATTTTCATCAGATGCGTCTAAATTCTGAAAGAAAGACAGACCTATCGTTTGACACCATTTCTGTTATCCTCGGAATTTCTCGTACGCTGTTGGTAGTTCAGTACTTTAGAGGTATGTCATAATTTTCATTCCATCCTATTTTCTCTCACATGCTGCACAGTGATCTATTATCGATACAAGCAACATTCTGTATCACGCTCTTCGGTAGTTGTACTTGCGGTTTTCACTACATCGTCAGGCCTTTTCTTCATGTCTTCGTCACTTAATCGGATATTCCAAAAACAATGGGTGGCATCTGTGGTTCGCTTGATTTTATGGACCTTGGCTGCCACGATTGAAATCACTACACATACGCTCATGTCGAAAGTGGCGAAAGCGAAGCTTCGCGGATACGGCAGTCTCTCAGCGAGACTTGGCACACTCACCGTGATTGTCATTGGAGAGGGTCTCAATGGAATCTATAGTGCTCTTCAAGAGGTAGTCATCGAACCAGGCTTCGGATGGAAGGGGATTGGCCAGGTTGAGTCCTTCACGTATTCTCTGCGTGACATTTATTGACTGTTGCTCCTCAGGTTATCAGTGTTGCTTCGATCATATTTTGCACCTGGCTTCTTTATTTTAATGGTATGACGATGATGCGTGCTCTTGGGTGCATTCTCTTCATCTACAAGTTTTTCTCAGGCTTCCGAGAGCGACTTCCCGCTACGAAACTGGGGAAGGAAGTTTGGTTTAATCTTCATCTTCCATTTCATTTGTCCATAATTTTACTTTTGGAGGGTAAGCCCAGTTTATTGTTCTATCTTTAACCATCCAGATTCACAATGTCCAACAATAGGTCTTAAAGTAAATCTACGTGAGTACCGTATCCATCCGCAAATGAAAACCCAATCAATTCATTTCTGCCTCTCAATGAAGTATCAAGTGTATGTCATCTACTACAATACTTTCTAGAGCTCGACTAACAGGGTGATAGTGCCGAACAATATTGTTGCTGGATAAAGGAGAAGGGATGCCGCAGGACATCATGGGCTTGATCCGGCATAAGATAACTCCACCAATGGGACTCGTCTGGATCTTCCCAGTCTCGGTCTGTATCGCATGCTTCATCTAGGATCATTCACTCAATATTGAACTACAGGGAGGTACTACCCTACTGACTGGACTCCTTGGTTACATCCTGAGACAACCTCAAGGTACGGCAGTTGTTCGTTCTATTGACTGGAATAAGATACAAGGATTATCACAGATAAATACGCGTGGAGCTCCTTCTTGAGCAAGATCTTTGGTGGAACGTTCTTGATGTGCCTAATAACGATTGATTACCCATACTGGGGAAAATCCATTACACGATTAAAGGCAATTCACTAGTGAGTGAATAGCCCCTGTTCACCGTACATCCTTGCTAATCACGAATGTTCTAGCCTACCGATCATTTCTGCCGTTATCGTCGGTATGGTTATCATCGATTTTGTGGTCCTTTACCTGTTCGTCCGGTCGGCGCGAAGGCATGGTTCACAACCCCGACCTGATTCACCAAGGGCCGAATCGTATCCTATGCCTCCCTTGGGACAGGAGAGTACAAGTAGGTTATCGGGTGAATCAACACGGGATAGCGTTCATTCAGCCACGTCAGTGGTGGCAGTTGAAGATGGAGATAGCTGATTATATTGCCTCTTGAACAAATATGCTGGCGGCAAGGTCCATCCTTCCACTGGGATCAAGAGGCATGTTTTTATATCACACGTTACTAAAGATTACAAGCTGCTTTAACCACCCTTTTCGGGTGTCCTGTACAACACTTATGAATTCATTATCATGCTGATGCGATGTAAGGCATTTCAACCTTTAGCATCATACTAGAATCATCGAAATTCTGCTTACGAGTGAAAAGGCGTCGTGGTTTGCGTTAGTCAGCAACGTAGATAGCTTGCTCGTGCTTGGGTTGATTTCATCCTCTCAAGTGTACACAAATACAACGACCTCGTGTCGGTCATTGCACAAAAACTTCTGAACGAATCATCGACCACATTCATTTGTACTCCTATGATTTCTGAAGCTGTTCATGCACACTTGGGTGGACCCAGTGGTGTCACACCAGTCACACCTTGCAACCCAACCCGCCTCGCCGAAACGCATTTCGGTTTTGACG
>WSTZ01000014.1:74259-102145 GCA_019632295.1 Tulasnella sp. 418 | reverse complement strand
GTTATCTTTGTGGAGTGGTGTATGACTGCAGTCACCCAGGATCGGAGTAGCGGAGACTCAGATGTCAATGTCTGGCCTCTACTCCTTTGGGTGATCCCTATGATATGTATGCTCATGTTTGGGCTGAGGAATGGGCTGCGGATTGGAAGGATATCGTTCTTTGTGCCAGCAATATGCACGGCCATAACGATACTAACTGTATTATTGCTGATCTCTACGTTCGTATACAACGGTGAGTGGACATCTGCTCCCATTTCCCTCCCGCAATGCTTAAGAATACTTTCCAGATAACATTGGTCCAATTCTTTCTTTTGGCAACCTCATGGCATTCACGTTGGTCATTGCGATACTCGCTTACCGATTTTCCTCTGTCAAGAGTAGCCGCAACTTTCCAGTCGTTGCTCTTCTTTTCTCCGCCAGCGGGCTTTCCTTTTCCCTCTTTTTATGCACCAGCCCCCCATTCAAATGGAGTCTTCCGCTCAGTACCGCCATGATCTGGATATCTATGACTGTCCTCGGCATAGCATCCACATCCCGAGAGGCCGAAGTGGAGGAAGACACCAGAAAGGTGGAAGCGGTAGGATGGCTGATTTCTCAAGCTAGCGATGAGGAGACTCTGCACTGCGCCCTCGCCTGCATACCCAGTGTCGCAAACACCCCATTACGTCGTCAGATACTGATGGAGTTGACCCGTCAAACATTGGCCCTGTTGTTACACACCATAGTGGCTGCTCCCGAGCAACAATGTATGATTGGGACAAGCAGAGCGAGGATAATTAGGGCGCCTAGAGACGATGGTGGCTTGGATCGTGAATCACGCCTGATGTTTTACGTGACATGCCTCGCTGAAGTATCGCAGGCCCCTGTCTTAAAGCAAGAACCTGGATGGATCCTTTTTGGATTTCAGAGGAACCGCTGGGTTTCTTTTGTTGTTCAGTCCTGGTTATACAACAACTGGCATCGATTCTTGACCATTCCACCGGCGCAGGAAACCTTCACTCGCGGGCTCCGATTTTATCATCATTGGTATTCCTGGCTCCGGCCCATCACTCCGGATCAGCTGCAGGTTGATCTTGGGACTCTTTCCAAACATCCAAACATCCACCTCCGTGCTGCTGCCAAGGCCGCCCTATGCCAACTCTTCCCGTCCAGTTTATCCATTTTGGACATCTCTTCATGGCCATCACCCCCGCTTGGTAGCTTTGGACTAGCTAACGCACGTGCTTATCGCACGATGCTAGTCGAGGTCCGCATGGTCACATTTCGCGCTATTGACGCTTATCAATATTCGCGGACACTCAATACTTCTGTCCTACGCTACCTTCAGTGGTATTGCGATGCAATCCTGAGGCTCTGGACATCAAACATCGAGTACCAAAAGGGGAGCATCTTCGAGGTTCTTATGGTATTGGGTTATGTCATCATAGAGAACCATTCCGACGTTGTGGATGTCACGAGATTTGGATGTGCAACTCCGATGAAAGCTGCCCGATGCATCATGGCACTGAAGCGACTGCACGATTGTTCTACAGAATGTGATACTATGTTAGAGATGGATAGGCATCTCCATAGTTCATTAGCATTCTCGATGGTTGCAGCAGTTGCCAAGTATCTTCAAATCGCAGTCACACTCATGGAACGAGGCCATCCACCGATCATATCAGAAGAAGGCATAGAAGTTGATGAAGATTCTATCACGACCGGGATGAAGTACTTAGAAAATGCATTACTACAGCTTGCGGAGCAAGATTGGCCAGAAGAAGTGCCGCCTCAGATCATCCTGGCTTTAGAGGCTATTTACCTGATTAATAAGCATTATCAAGTAAAGCTTCTTTCGCTGGATGCGCATTACAATCCTGCTCCTTTGATAGAGAGACTCAAGTATCGAGCGGCATCTTGCGATACAGTCTCTGAGAGAATTTCTGCCGTCTGGACTGCAAGTAGGATCCTGAACAAAATGCCCGACCCGTCAAGTGCCTGGTTAGTGGCAATCAAACATCCTTGGTCCTTATTGGCAACTATCCAGAGTATGGCTCAAGAAGGCTCTCCAGATTCTCATCTCGCCGCCCTTTCAACATTACTGGATACTCCAATTTTTCGTCCGGAGGCAATCAATGTAGGCAAAATGCATGTTTCGAACTTTGGATCATCGGGCCCACATTTTGCTTCATCAAATCTCCCAGATGCAACAGTTCTCAACATTCTCCCAACTCAAACCGTGAAATTGAAGAGACTTTACGTGGATATTTTCAACGACACGTCTCAATTGACGCAAGTCATATCAAATCTGAGCAGCTCTCAAGGCGCGGATATTATCAGCAAATCTCTCACTCTGCTTTCTGCTTTGATCCACCATCTGCATCCCAATTACTCCCCATCATCATTCTTCGAAGCGGAGAAGTACCCAAAGATATTGACATCGATTGCTTCACATAATGACCTGGAGTTGATCCCCACGCCGATACGGAAATCAGCCATTGAGCTATTCTTCCGTGTATGGCAATACCGCTTCCAAAACATTGCAAAGGCTGATGGACATCAGAACACCCGGGTTAAAGAGGCCTTCGGATGCAATCTGTATATTTCAGAAATAGGGGAGTCCATAAATCTGCTAGCGGATCGCCACACAACTATTGCATTAGATAGCATCCTCTTGTTTACGGAACAGCTGGAGGCGACATATAATTTTATTCCGGCGCATACGCGGGCTGCTTGGAGGAATCTCGTGGATTCATTGAAAAATGCCGTTATTTGGGCAGATTTTGGTAGAGCTGGAGAGGATGAACGTGAACAAGCGTTTACTCGACTGGCCATGCTGCAAAAGTGTCTCAGCATTTCACGCAACCACTAGCGAAAAAGGTTAGGTTTTGACTACTGCGGATCGTGATGGTATGTCCTAGGGGATCGGGGTTTAATACGATGCGTAGCGTAGTTTCTCTTGGTTCAATATAACTGCTGTCATGCTTACACACTTCACTCAAACGATATGAAGACACCTGTAGATGATGGCAATCATCTTTGTTCTGAAGAATTCAAACTTGACTTTGGAATATTCAAGCCCACCGTATGGGTGCTCGTCCCTCAATCAATTACTTGAATCGGTCTTTATGATAACTTAAACAATTCCGGCTTCATATTCTGAGTGCGTTCATGTGTGAGTACATGGCAAAAATGTCCTAAACGCACACTAACCATTTTGCACAGCCTAGCCATTAAACCACCAAGTTGAACCAGTGTTCCAACGCCTTCTAATATCCGCATATGTGTCCACCCAATTTCCTAGTTTGCCTGATGTAAATGTCATGTAGATGAGTTAAGACATGTTCTCACCTTAATGAATTCCAACTTTGTATATTCTGGCAACCTGACGATGATAGATATATGAGTGCAATGGCTCAAGATCTGAGGAGCGTTCTTACTCATCAAAAGTCTTTACCACGCGGAATATCGTGACCACAATGTCTACTGCGCTGTATCCCTGTTTCCAGAGGTTATCAAGCTGCTGCATGGCTTCATCAACCTGGCCCTTCACGCATGCCTTAAGCATGGCTTGGACTACAACCGGGTGAGGTTGGTCGCAAACTTTGAAGACGTTGTCACCATCAACGAAACTAAAACCCGACCAGGTCGACTGAAGGTTGTTGACTGCTTGTCTCATATCTCCTTCCGAGGTAAAAATGAGCGCTGTTAGACCTGTGTCATTGTACTTGACCTGAAATGGATACTGAATTTTCGTGCCAGTTGGGGTGAAATGGCAGACAACCCACCTTCTCGGCTTCACAAATCTCTAGTAATCGTTTCAGAATCTCTTGATCCTTTAGCTTTGCGTAGCGCAGAATGGCACAACGACTTTGTATGGGTTCTATTATCTTGTTAGATTGATTGCAAGCCAGCGCAAAACGTGTGGTATTCGAGTAGATCTCCATGGTTCGTCGAAGAGCTTGTTGAGCACCAGCGGTCATACTGAAAGTCCTAAGCCAATAGCTGCATGAGATCCATCAAGCTTTACTTACCTATCTGCTTCGTCTAAGATTACGAACTTATGCCGTCCTGGCGGGAGCGTGACTTTCTTCTGGGCAAACGCCTTAATTTTATTTCGGACTACATCGATGCCGCTATCAGTGTGCATGAGGATCAGCGCTAATACTTCACTATATCAGTCTTAGTCACCGTTCATCAGACGCATTCAGTTCCAACACGCCTTCTTTGTAAGCATCACCCAGCATGGCGTGGGCGAGGCAGTGAATACTCGTAGTTTTGCCGATACCTGGCAAGCCCTAGAAACTCCTACTTAGCAGTTTGTAGTATTCAAGACATTGGAGCTCACGGATATAATGATATGAGGACAGTTTCCTTCACGCGCAATCACTTTTAGCCGATCGATGGTGTCACTGTTGCCGACTATATCATCAAGCTCCTTTGGCCGATACTTCTCCACCCTTTGGACAACATCAGTCAAAATTGTCCAAGAATTTCAACACAGAAACGCACCAGGGAAGTTCATAGCCTTCATTTGAGACATTAGCGGGTCCTTTGCCTTTCGAAGTCGAAGAAGTCATGGTGGTCGTGGTAGTTTTGGTTTGATTATATGCGACGCGTTGTTTGTCGACGCGTCGTGCTCAAATTTTGGGCCCTCATTGATCCGACAAGTTTGATCGCGCCGCTCTAGCATGCTGAAGCCGCCCTTGAAATGGGAGACATTATCTACACGATCTCAAGCCGGTGCGCTTCTTATACTTTACAACTATATCTACTAATCTTGATGTGACACCCTTTCAGTTAAGGTGGTCCATAGAGCAATATCTCACTCAAAAGCAACTCGTGGAGAAGGAGGTGCCCTCCCCAAACCCCGCTTGGATTACAGGGCAATCATCAACAACCCTCAATACAAGTCCCATAATGCTTTCAATCGTCAGGCGAAGCTACCCGTCAATACGATCCCCAACATATCTCGGCTTTACGAATCTTCGCTATCCCTATCTAAGCAGTTGAATAATCTCAGAACCCAGAGATCTATCGTAGGCGATCGAGTGAAGAAGGGTGGAGATGGTCG
Source organism: Tulasnella sp. 418 (assembly GCA_019632295.1). Classification (NCBI taxonomy): domain Eukaryota; kingdom Fungi; phylum Basidiomycota; class Agaricomycetes; order Cantharellales; family Tulasnellaceae; genus Tulasnella; species Tulasnella sp. 418. The sequence continues at coordinate 97,092 of WSTZ01000014.1, read as the reverse complement.
CGCTGCCGCTGTGCAGGAAGCCAAAGAGATCAAGGCTCAGATCCAGACTATGGAGAAACAACTCTCCGAAGTCGAATCCCAGCTACTTGAACAAGCACTTCTACTTCCAAACGACACACATCCCTTATCACCACTCGGACCTGAGGATGCTGCTGTCACACTTTCTATGAATGGTTCCCCTCCTACCCCACCGACCCCTGAACGTGACCATGTATCACTGAATCATGCATTACAGTTCATGGACCTTGATTCCGGATCTACTGCATCGGGTTCGTCATGGTACTTTCTTCGCGGTTATGGAGCCATGCTAGAGCTTGCCCTAACTAACTACGCTATGTCCGTGGCTACTCGGCGAGGGTTTGTTCCTTTCACAACGCCAGATGTAGTCAAAGAAGAGATTGCCATCCGGTGTGGCTTCAGGCCTAGAGATGAAGAAGGGGCGATCCCTTCGCAAACCTATTATTTGCACCGGTCAAAGGATGCGCCGCAATTGGTGTTGGCTGGCACAGCGGAAATACCGCTTTCGGCACTCTTTGCAGGGAAGACGTTTGAACCGTCATCCCTTCCGCTGAAAGTTGTAGGTCTTGGTCGAGCATTTCGGGCCGAAGCGGGTGCTCGGGGAGCTGATACTCGGGGGCTTTACCGCGTTCATCAATTCTCCAAAGTGGAACTTTTTGCGGTGTGTGAAGGGGATGTCAAAGAAAGCACTAGGATGATGGAAGAGATGCGGGATGTCCAACAGGAGATCTTCAATGGTCTTGGTTTGACGTATCGGTTCGTACAGCATTCATAACGCAATTTTCTGTATTTTCACCTCACATATCCGTAGCGTCCTTGACATGCCAACGGAAGAGCTGGGTGCTAGCGCATATCGTAAATATGATATGGAAGCGTGGATGCCCGGAAGAGGATCATGGGGCGAAGTAGGTCTTTCAGGCATCCAATATTTGGCGCATATTCAAACTCCTCTTGCTATAGATTTCTTCGCTTTCGAATTGTACGGACTACCAAGCACGTCGATTGCACATTCGTCATAAGCTTCGGCATCCGTCTGATAATCAGTCTCTCCCCTTTGCTCACACTCTCAACGGGACAGCAGCAGCAATCCCTAGACTGATTGTGGCGCTCATAGAAAATGGAGCGAAGCTGAATTCTGACGGAGTCATCACGGGATTGACCCTACCGAAGGCACTAAAGTTATTCTGGTTAGGACCAGATGATGCGACTATATCATGGGTCTAATCTACCGAGGATACTTGATTCTACGCTTTTGTTAGATTATTAGAGCACTGTTTTGTTTTTAACTTAAGCTGAAGCGACTAGGTAGATCAACAAACACACCCTTCTTTGGTCACAATCCTGACTTGGACAATAAGACATCGGTGGTGATTCAACGACACCCATCGACTTGGCAGATAGAAGATACCCTATACTACGACTAGACTTTTGATGGCTTCGCCCAGGGTCTTCTCACTCCAGGGTCAGGGGCTCAAATTTGACACCAAGAGTGACATCGAACCTTACCTCGAGAAGCTAAGGGCCATTGATGGACTAGAAGAGGTCCATCTCGGCGGCAACACCTTCGGGGTGGAAGCATGTGTTGCACTTGCGGATGCGCTCAAAGGCAATCAGACTTTGAAGGTAAGTTACCAAACAAAGCAATTTAAGTGGTGGCATTCTGACGCGCTCCATAGGTGGCGGATTTCGCTGATATCTTCACTGGAAGATTGATCACGGAAATTCCCGCAGCTCTTCAGGCGCTTTGCGACGCACTCATAACTACACCGGCTCTCGTTGAACTCAACTTGTCTGACAATGCCTTTGGTGGCCGTTCCGCGGAGCCCATGGTTAACTTCCTCACCAACAATCGAACATTTAGCGTGCTTAAGCTCAATAATAATGGACTTGGAGTATGGGGAGGGACAGTGGTGGCAAAAGCGTTGTACGAGTCCGCTAAATTATCCAAATCTGAAGGAAAGACCTCCAACCTCCGCACCGTAATCTGCGGACGGAACAGGCTAGAGAATGGTTCAGCACCTGTTTGGGCAGAAGCTTTCAGTGAACATGGAGGATTGGTAGAAGTGCGCATGCCACAAAACGGGATTAGGATGGAGGGTGTAGAGGCGTTGGCAAAGGGCCTCAGAGCATGCCCTAACCTGGAGGTTTTGGACCTTCAAGACAATACCTTCACCGAAGCAGGGTCTAGGGCTATCGCCTCGGCTCTTCCAGCTTGGCCCAAACTGCGGATACTAAATCTGTCAGACTGCCTACTTGGACCCAAGGGTGGCATAGCTCTCGGCACTGCATTTACCAAAGGTTCAAATCCCAAGCTACAGACATTAAAGCTACAATACGGAGAGCTGGACCATCGCTCCCTAAACCTCATTGCTACTGCCATTAAAGATCATTGGCCGTCACTCACAACTCTTGAACTTAATGGCAACCGAGCTGACCCAGAAGATGACTGTATCACCAACATCAAGGACGCGTTGGAGAGTCACGGTAATGAAGATGCACTTGATGAACTCGACGATATGGAAGAGGCGGAAGAAGAAGAAGAGCCCGAGCATCCAGCTGTGGAGGAAGCGGAGGAACTGGACAGAGAGGAAGCTGAATCAGTATCCAAGACCGGAAATGAGTCACTGTCTCCGAAGAAACAAGTCGATGCCACAGCCGATGCATTGGCCAATCTGATGTCTAAAGTCTCGTTGGGACAGCCTTCAGCTGGAGATTAATCATGTAGTTACCCTAACAATTTACTAATACCTCAAACATGAATTCTAAATGAAGGTGTTCCTGGCTTTTTGGCGTACCTGTGACCACGTGATCATGATTCACCAGCATTTGAATCCGAATATTCACAGGTGTATTGAGTAAGGTGTACACTTTTGAAAGCAATTCGGGAGCTACGGGAAGCAACGAAAATAGTACCTGGCTTCAAGCTTATGACCCCATGATGCGATCCAAATAACGGTAGAACCGAATTTCCTAGAGAAGACGGAGCAACCATCAGGAGGTCGGTGCCGAATCCATGTGCTCGACATCGTCAGAGGAGTCGTTATCTTCAGAAGCTGTTGCATTTTTGTTTTGGCCTCCTGTCTGATGCAGCTTTTTCTTGTTAGCAGTCACTCGACCTTTAATGACCGATTTCGCCGTTATACCCGAGCTTGAGCGTGTCTTCTTTCCATCATTAATTGTTGCGGATGGAGATGAGGGCTCCAGTGGGGAACTTGGAACCGAAGACGATTGCTGAGACGGCACAAGCCCGTTATGCATCAAGTGACCAGTCTCCTGCCTTTCGCCACCATCCACGTTAACTCCTTCAGACTGCTCGCCCATATGCCAATCGGTGGTAATCAGACCATCAGGGACTTCGTTATCTCTTGTTCGATTGAACGAGGACGAAGGGAATGAATCGGAGTCGGCGGAGGTTACAATAATAGGGTCATAGTGATTAAGGCCCCCAGTCCTCCTTTTTCGCGGACAGCCGGGACAACTTCGAACAAACGCATCCACAAATGATTTCGGAACCCAACTCTGAGGAGATGGGCTGTAAGGCTATTTGTTGCGTGCTGGCGAATAAAGGTCACCAGAACTTACATAACGTTCATTAATGAGGCCACATGTCTTATCACGTCCACCATGCTTAGAGAGAGCATGGCATGTAACAAGAATATCATAAAGTTGCTCCCTGACATGATTTCTAGTCAGTGGATACTTCGGGGTTCATTCAGAGGGTATTTACCTAACGGCGACGGGCTTCGCATTATGCGTCACAATCTCACGACCATCTTGCATTTTCAGAGCGAAGGATTTGCGAGCCCAAAATTTGAATAGTGCAGTCTTCACTGCTGGCTCCGCCTCTACTGATGATGCTGGTGGATCTTGGTCGTGTAGGTGAGCCACCACGGCATCATAGGTACTCTGAGTGATAAGTGCCTTCTCCGACGTTTTGCGATTCAACGACTTAAGATAGTTATCCACGAGCTCTCCAAATTGATGCCCATTATGAAATTCATCTGGGTGTTGTTGAACAATATCAGGTAAGACGTATGGCTCTGGTGTTACAGTCGGAGATGGAAATCGGTGCGATTTTATGGGGGACTTGAGTTGATTTTTCACATCAGCCAGTGACGATGTTAAGCTATCTGCCTGTGACGTGAGATGGCTCTGGCTTTCATGAATATTGTGCATGGATATGTCCGAAACTGAGACGACGCGGACCATGCCATTGCCTTCTTGGGCGGAATTCATCGCATCGCCTAAGGCATGAAACGGTGACTGAACATCGGAAATGCCAACCTGACCACCGTTGTTGATGTGTGCGTTCATTAGCATCTGGGCGTGAACCTGATATACAGCAGGATCGAGGAGATGTGCCTCCGGGGAATAAGTGTGGGGTTGTATGCCGTGATGGAGAGTTGCAAGATCATAGGGTGGAGGGATGTGGGGGTAAGATCCACCAATCAAGATCGGACTGGTGGATTGAGTCCCAAATGCTTCGACTGGAGGAGAAGACGGAGGAGGATCCTCATCCGCTTCAGGAGGAACATGGACGCGGCTTTTTCGAGGTCGAGACTCTCCAGCAGTCTTCTTATTCTTGTTCGGTCTGGCAAGCTAACGAGTGAGACGGAGAATGAAAGGCAGGGTCAATATTACCTCACCCTCGCATCCGCCTTTCTGAGGCCCATTCGCATCTATGAAAGTTGGCTGTGAGGAGAGGTCGAGAAGATGTTAGCAAAGTGTGGGACTAACGGGATATTTAGCTTAACGCATGAACTGCACGACGGCCGTTGACCATCACACTGAAATCATGATATGTTAAGCTCGAGGCGTAGCAAAGTCAAAACGGGACTGAGATCGCTTACTTTCGATTTTCGTCGTTTGCAATGAAGGCACGCCTGGAACACTCGCTGTACTTTGCCCCGTGGTGTTTGGGCATGCTCCTTGTGCAAGGTTTCGCAACCTCCGGCTTCTAACAGCTCATCCGTTGTTTCTATAGACGAATGTGGGAACTTCGTATTATCCTCCTTGGGGCTTGTGCATGATGATTTAGCAATATTAGGATCCGTCTGATGGTTCTTCGCACTGGTCGAAGGAACTGCATCATCGACAATATTTTCTGGGAATGGTAGACCAATGTGACCGTATATCTGCTGGGTTTCAGCCTGAGAAGAATTATCTTGGTATAGGAACAGGTGAGGAGAAGTTGTATGATGGGTAGGCGAAAGTGGGATCGCATAAGATGGTGATGGCAAGTCAGTTGTTTCTACAAGTCCATCGTTGTTATGGGGAATGACTGATGTGGGAACTTGCTCAAGTGTGCCCGTATTATCGAGATCCCCGTCACGGCTAGAAGACGCCTGAGTTTCTTGAGGCGCGGAATCTATGTCCATATTTGAGTCCGATGGCCGGTCCGTTTTCAGCACCGTGGGGGTACACAAATAGTGATTGGCGAGAGTCCGATAAACTCGCTACCACAAAAATATAACGCTGAATCTATTTGCAGCACCGCCGATAACGCCTTTGACGGTCCGCTACGAGGTTGGAGGGTGCAGCGCCAACTTCGAGGCGCTCGCTAGCTGATGTTCAATGGCTGCTGACGAATAGACGGAAGCATTACGACTGTGGCAAATCTGACTCTTTGGCACGTGACGCAACTTGGAGATTCGTCAGCGTTTTGCATCATCGTAAGAGATTACCCCATCTGAGAGATTACCCATCCGGTGAGACTGCTTACGTTGATAGAGTTGAAATTACGCAGTTCATTGGATGAAACACGACTTCATTGAGCAGTTACGCCTCCATATAGCTGTTGGAGATTAGCGTCCTTTGCTGTGGTTTAGAGGGCTCTCACGCACATTAACCTCCTGAGCCCGTCTTGGGCAGCCCTGAAATTCTAAATCAACCTTTTTTATATGCTCCATTTCGCCTTCTGATTTTCCGATCAGAGCGAATGGAGACAGAAGTAGATGATGTCCTGAAAAGTGCACCCATTATTCCTGACCGAATCTAGTAAATTGCATTAGTTCGATATCGCCCACGCAGCCACTTTGGCCCTCTTCCTAATCTATTCAGTGAACCGTGCTATCGCAGCAATCTTCTAATCGTTTAAAACTTAATCGTTCCTTTTTTGAAATTTGAAGAAGATGCCAACAATTGCGTCTGTATTGTCCGCGGTGCTCTTTGACTCTGATTATTTTCCCTGCAGATAGTTGAACTTTGGTAGTTGAACGTGTGTGTGGCTGGGCGTCTTCGGTATATCTCCACAAGTGTGAGTGGATGGATGCGCCTTTACTTTGGACTCGGCAAGTTTCGTTCAAAGTTGAGAACGTTCGGATCACGAAAGAAATGTTTGTTATTCGTCTGTCATATACACACATTAGGAAGCCTGGCCTTTCGGCTGGTCGATCCGATACTGACTCGGGGCATCATACAGGAGGGTCTGTTTCAGTGTAGTAAACTATCATTCATCTTCCGACAAGGCGGTTATTATCCAGCGGGTTGTTCTGGGTCAAGGGTCAATTCTATTAAGCGATGCAACTACTGGCATCAATAGAGTCTGCGATGGTGCGGCAAGTGAGAGGGGCAGCAGCCTCAAGGTTTCAGTCTGAAGTCGCCGCTAGATGAGATCTATTGTTTGGCTACGTCTTCAGTGGCGATCGCTGTAAGACTTGTATGTATATACGTACTAAGACAGTGGGATTGAATGAAACACTTCGCATCGCAATCAAGCGAAATGTCGATGGAAGAGTGAACGCCTTTGGTTGGGCGTGGTTCCTGAGGTGTAAACTCCGCTCCAACAATTTAGAATATCACTTTCAACTGCGTGTTTCTTGTTTAACCGCACTCTCCAAAAAAGAGATATCCTACTACGTAAAGTGTAGATGAACGGAGGACATCGGAGACCTTAACCACTTCTTTGCGAGATGCACATCCATATTGACTTTGTGCGTTTGGCCTCAGGATCAGCGAGTCACCCATGCTAGGGTTCGTGGTCCGCCGGGCGCTCTATTGGTACCTGTTGGCACTAAAGATCACCAAAGGGCCCTCGACCCCAATCTGGCAGTGAGTAAGACTCGCCAGATTGCGATTGCGGAGTCGGCGATAATTAAACAGGCTCAGTCGCTAACCTCGCTTTGACCAAACAAGTTGCACTCCCTGACTATTGCTGTTCCAGGTACTTGTTTCCCTTCACGTTCCCAGGAAGGAACCCGGAAATAGGCCATTCCCCCACTTTTTGGGTCGTCATGGCCCACGCACCAAGTCGCGACCTCCTTGAATACCCTTCAAGTCCTTACCGAACGAGATTCCCTTGACCCAGTCTCTCCTCGTGGCGAGAACTCAAATAGCATTCGTCCTGCTGGATTTGCATTCCTTTCACGAACCTGGTCTTAGATGACGGAGAAAGGAATACTGTCCTCCACGGCTCACATACGACTTTCAACACCTTGGCCTTGTATATAAATCCAAGAGCCGCGGCACTCTCCTCCTGACTATCTTCGGCACACAAACACCATCTATCTTTGCTACTCCTACATCGGCCTCAGCTTGAGGCTTCTATCATTCGTCATCAGCTTTGTTATTGTTGTTGCTTGGCTGCTTCTAAAGTCACTATTTCGTCCAATCCGGGTATGCCGGCACCAATGCCAGTAAGTATGCATTCTACTTTTTTGCCATTGGCACTGGAAGTGACACCTAGTTGATATTCAGATTGGTACTCAAGTAGCCTGTGAGTTGTTGGAATGTAGATATCAAGACGTCATACTGATTGTACTTATCCTGAGAAGTACATGACAATCCGAACTCTGCACCAATTTATGGTCGCGTCGTCGGTCTGGAACAAATGGCAAATGTAAATATCGACAATGCTTCTTTTCTCGACAATTACTGATATCTTTATTTGTTTCACGTGAATTCGCGGATAGGGTACGCAGATGGCCAAAATCGAGTTGAATAACGGTCGAACTACCATCGTCCCGTAAGTCAAGTTCTCAAAATCTACCAGACTAGCTGACTTACCCTGTTATACGCAGAATCAGTCTGCTGACTGCCGTCCCAACTTGATTGTTCGATTCAAACGCGTACGGGAAGCAGTGCTTGTCGTATCGCTTTTCAGCTGCACTTTTTTCCCTTCATCATTCATCTGCTATCAAGCTTCCAGGAGAATACTGAAGCACATCCCATCGTTTTGACCCGGACTCAAGCTCATTGCATCGCATAACAATGTAATTATCTCACCTCCGCACCATCACATCACTCTGCACTTGTTCTCATTGCATTATCATCGCACCCCATTTGTATCGCAATAGCTTGGTTTTTGGTTCATTTTTTGTCATCTCCTCACTCACTTAATAATTGGCATTGTTTCACCATTACGTAGAAGTGTATCTCACTTCGCGATGTTGACTCACTAATAATTTGTGGCTAAAATCTTAGTCGAGTGCAAGGTGGGTGCACCTCGCGAAGGGGAGAAACAGATCGTTGATCTGAATCTTACCAAAACTTCTACAATCGAGATTCGTCCCAAAAGAAGCGCCCGGCACGGGGTATTATTGTTCCGACCCATGCAATGAATGCACGGCTCCACAACGAATTTTCAGCGACGTCGATCATGCGACAAGTGCTTGACATGTTCGTGGGCTGGGCGATGTCGAGGCATGACCGAATTGCAACCATGCTCTTCCGTGGCTTCGGTCAGCATGTTGACTTGTTCAGGTGCCTGAGGGATGTCTATAAAGAGTGGCAAGGTTGTAGCCGATACCGTAACCAAACGGGTGAAACGCCGACGGACCGATCAGGATGTTCAATACATTCAATCTCACCGAATAATAGACCACCCTGTGGTGGTTTGGTCAATCATATGGCTGAGTCCGCCTTGATAGAGTAGGGCCCAATGATATCTTAGAAGGAATGAGCCGGGTTAAATTGAGAAATAACATCATCGGCGGAAGGGGTCGCCTGAAAACCTGAAAACGATCACGATACGGGTCTCCCCTGTCGCTCTTTTGTAGCAATTTACCCCGTATAGGATGAACGGCACAGTTGTTAGGATTCAGTGAGAGCCTCCAGCGTTATACCTCATCCCTTGGAGTGCAATGCATGTATATCATAACCACTATCCTGAGTTCAAGTTGCTTTAAGAAAAAAATGTTATCCGCTCAATATACTAGTGCTTCGTTATTCGTTTACAGGTAGAGGGTCATCAAGCGCTAAGTTAAAGATCGCAGTCTCGTAATGACATGATAAACCGGTGGTCAGGATATATCAGAAGACACTAGAGTAATGAATTTGCTCACCTCAGGATAAACTACTTGACAGCTTCGTGTACATTTGGTATTGTTTTGTTTTTCCTTTTTGTTCCTTTTTCGTAAAGAATGACACAGGAACATGTCATTCGTCTTATTATCTAGAGGGCTAACGGCGGTACCGCGTTCATAGTTGGTGGAACTGACTTTGTCCTTTTCTATCACCTATCTCCAGCTTCGAATAAGAGTTGAACCAGTTGTTTGTATCTGGGTATCATCCTATTCACCGGCAGCTTCCGCATATCTCAACGGGGATGCACAAGGAGGAAAAATTCAGATGAATCTTACCGTGCGAAGATTGAAATTTGGAGAACCATTTTCCTTTGCCAAGGTTATTCCTACTACGCGAGGTAAGACAGCATCCAGGGTGTAATCACCAGAACATGATCTGGGGTGACGCCACCATAAACAGCTCTTACCAGAACAAAAAGATTACCGAGCGGCAGCAGGTGTAATGTCGGAATATAGGCGCTCCAATCCATATAAATGATTCCAGGTCAAAAAAGAACGTGCAGGGTGCGAAGTCTCGACCTTTCAGCGGCATCGCTCGATGAGCCCTCAATCCGTGGTGAAAGTTGCCGGTTGGCATGAGGAAGGCACGGAAATGGGAGAATAAATGGTGACGCCTGAAGAGGCCCAGGCAAAAGGAGGCAGAAACGGGAGCAAACACGTTCGTTGGGCTAGGCCAGTGCAAGCACCGGTCACGACGCGAAGAATGACACGGTGACCGTAATTGATAAGCTTCGGATTTGGTCAGCCAATGGGGTACACAATATGATGCCCTAGTAATTCACGCCTGCGAGTGATGTTACATAGTTTGAAAATGATGAAAGACATCACCATAATGACGAGACCGAACCCGTTTTATGCAATTGCATCGAAAACTGTGAAGGCCATTGCCTCGAAGATCATTGACTGACAATTCATGTACAAAGAAGGGAGTGACGTAGCAGAAGAAACTTGGTCAGATGCTCACCAGTAAAGGCCGGGGGCAAAGATATACAAATTCATTCTATCCTGATGACGATCAAGTCAATGTTTGCGTACAACTGCGATGTCATTTCAACTGGGCATCAACGAAGCGAGTATCTAGATTAGACATGAGGAACCATCATCAGACATGATAATCCCGGAGCAAGCTGGCTCACGTGATAGCTCGGAGATGGAATCATTTCGGTGATCTTCTGGGTATCACATTGGGTCAACAATTGGCTCAGTGAACATCAGGTCCTAATGGCCGCTCGGATACCCCCTTGGCCACCTAAAATCACCGAAGAGCAACACAAAGAACTAGTCAAACTCTCCACGACTTTTGCATTAACGCGTGGTTTATCATACCTCCCCGTTCATCCGCCCGAAGGACCGCCTCCTGCCCCGACATCATCCATTCATGCTCCGTTCACACTGTTTCCTGCTCCGTTCCCTAGGCATCTATTCGAGCAGTCCTTAAAAATTCAAAGGATATACAATGTGCTGTACTCACGGATTGCTCTTGATGAAGAATTCATTGATTCGATAATGAAGGAGGTAGAGCCAGCTGACCCCTTTACTGGGACACTGTGGAAGGGGTGGAGATCACTTCGCAAAGAAGAAGGGGGTCTTGTTCAGGTAAGAGTAACACCTCTGAGAGTGTGTCTGGAGATTGGCTCACGATGAGCAAAGCGATTGCATCTAGGCTTGTTCAGATCAGATTATATGATTCACCAAAGCTCCAAGGAGCTTAGCCTCAAACAAGTCGAGTTCAATACCATCTCGTCATCATTTGGGCCCTTATCGCAGAGGGTAGCTGAGCTTCATAGGTAAAATTACTTAGGCGATGCCAGTGATGGGTATTCATGAGATTTCCTATAGATACCTTTTCCATGCCACGAATTATTATGACTCATCTCCCCATTTCAATCGAATCAACTTCCCTCCAAATGAGACGCTATCAGGTCTAGTTAGAGGACTGGTCGAGGGCCATAGAGCTTATGGGGTGGAAAGGTTTGCATTCTGTCATCACATGTTTTGGAAGCAATATCTGATAGCGGCACAGAGCCGTCATCTTATTTGTGGTTCAAGAGGGGGAGCGAAATGTCTTTGACCAGAGGCTACTAGAATACGAATTAGTAGACAAGTGAGTAATGTGATTGGAGAATTGGTTTCGCCGATTGATAAAAGTTGGGATAGATACGGAATTACCGTAATTCGCCACACTCTCGGGGAGCTATCAGAATATGCCTCTGTCGATTCAAACAAGCAGATCCTTACGGTTACTTCTCCAACTCGAGCCTCGTTTCTCGAGGTATCCGTCGTGTACTACAGGGCTGGTTACACACCTGACGACTATCCGACGCCTGAGTATTACGAGACGCGTTTCAACATCGAACGATCACGAGCAATCAAATGTCCCACAATAGCTCTGCAGCTAGCTGGAGGGAAAAAGATTCAACAAGTCTTGACCAATCCAGGTGTACTGGAATCCTTCTTACTGGATCCAAGATGGGGCGACGCCGAATTGTTCACTGCGGCTGACCTGAGCGAGCTTCGTGCGACATGGGTGGACATGTGGGCGCTAAATGAAGCAGCAACGCCTGAGACATTAGATGGGGTGTCACGGGCTCGTGCCGACGCCGAAAATTTGGTCATTAAACCTCAACGTGAAGGCGGTGGAAATAATATCTATAAATCGAACATCCCCGGCTTTCTGGATAATCTACCAGCCAGTGACACGGTGGCATGGATAGCGATGCAACTCATCTCAGCACCTCGAGGAGTCAAAAATCAGGTCGCAAAAGCGGGCTCGGCTCATTCCGAAGAAAAGGAGATAGTAAATGAGCTAGGCATTTTCGGTTGGGCACTCTTCGAGAAAGATAAAGGGGAAGCTATCTCAAGGATTTCGGAGGAGCAGTGTGGCTGGCTTGTTAGAACAAAGGGTAAAGACAGTGACGAAGGTGGAGTGGCAGTGGGTTATTCAGTTTTGGATTCATTGCTGTTAATTTAGCGGGGAGCTTGCTGCCCGCCTCCGCCAAACACACAAATTAGATTTGACTAAATGTAGGTAATGAATATCAAAGTAAGCTTCTTCACAAAAATCCGCAGCCCCAAGTCTCCTCGAAAAATCACATCTGATCGAAGAGACCGCGTAAACGATCACAGAGATTGGGAGGTGCCCAACTCTGAACCCAATCCATCCTCTGTTTTCTCCATTCTCCTGTTTGGTTAACACATTCGTCGAGAGAAGACTCGAGCTGAACGGAGGAATATCGGTATAGAACAACTTCTCTAACAGCTTCTAGTGGTGTATTGCCAAGCACGGCGAGGAGCAGTGTTTGGCCGGGGGCTTTTGGGTTTTCTTTGACCATCGGATAACCCTGACCCTTCGCCCGATCTCTTCCTCCTGCTTCCATGCCTACGTCACCCAGCAGCTGGAGATCAGACCAGATGTTGCAAGCGACATGATGCACTGCGACCCATCTCAGAAAACCGCGTAAGCGAACACGAGGGTTTCCCAATGCCTTTACATAAAATCCAATCATTTCTCCATTACTTTCTGCGGGAAAAAGCCAATCACCGGGACTGTCACCGATCACATCCGGTGCTTCGATGGTGAGAGAACGAAGCAGGTGACTGTAGTCACCCCAAAGAAGTCTCCGATAATCGATGGCGTAATGCATGGCAAGCGGGGGGATCAACAAAGACCCAAAAGTCGGATGTCCAAAGGAGATGCTGTCGTACAAACCTACGAAATCAGTATAAAACTGATAAAATGGAGTGGTGGATCCAAGGAAGGGGAGACCAACTTGCTCCAAAGTCGGTGAACGTGCAGGGCTAGAGCGAGATGAAGAATCTGAAACGCCTCGCCGAACCTTGAAGGGCTCAATAAGTTGTTCCATGAGTGCTGAGATCACAAGGTCCCTAAAAACTTCGGTCGAGGAATCATTCCCGATTGACGATGCACTCCCCTGCCCCTGCTCCAACATGAAGACCTTCATACACCCAAACACCACCTCTTCCCTCCTCATAAGTTGTGCTCGACCTGCTTCAGACAACCCCTGAACCATTCTAGCCAGAAGTAGTGTCGCCCTGACGATATCTGTTTCTGATTTATCCCAATCATCCGGAAGGTTGCGGAAAACAGCTGAATTTCCGGACCTGAGTAGGTCATTCAAGGGGACGAAAGGCCAGTCCCGCATGAGTGGTAGACCACTTTGGGGTGAGGGTCGTCCCTGAGCCTTGGGAGGGACAATAAGCGTAGTTGCTTCTGAAATTGATCGTGGCGTAGGTCTCCAGGTGCCTACCACGTCTGGTTGTACCTCATCGTCGTCTCCACTTCGACGGCGGTGTGAAGAGGGTCGAATAGCATTCTCTAGGAATGGAGCCAACAAAGCCAAACCTCCCGTTGCCCAAACCTCGTCCAACCTAGGTCCCACTTGCCATTTGAGCTCAAAGAACTCTTTGCTAGCTAAGGTTAGGAAGGACAAAACTAGATCCAAGGCGAATTGTTCGTCACCTGGGCCAAGAATGGGCAGCAATGCCGCTGTCTGGGTTAGGTAATCCATGGTGGGATCACCGGTATTAGGCGGATTCTGGATTAATTGAGCTTGAAGTTTGGTATCAACCACGAGTAAAGTCGTTAGGGGACGAGCAAAATCGATGTCATGTGGAGTTTCAAGAAGGGTGTATTCTAAGAGTTGCTTGCATACTCCGCGAATTCTTGAATGGGATGATTCGAAGAAGGGAAGGGTTGATGGTGGCGGGGGCTGGTCGTGAGACCGCGGATGGCCAGCGCATTGATATACCAATGCCAATGCGGAATTGATATGTGCTGAGAGACGGGAGATTTCCCGTAACTTGTTGCGGGTGATATTCCCTTCAAGCAAAGTTGCCATTCTATCGGTCGCGGACAACAACACGGCTTCCTCCTCTCCCAAGCCCGCAGGGTTGTCCATTACCTCCTTCATGCCACTCAAGCGCTCCTTCTCACCCCCCTTCACACCATTAACTCTCCAACCCTCAAGCCATGCTGTTAATACGTTCCGCACACCAGACCAAGCTTCGAGTTGAAAGTCATCCGTCATATCCCCACTTTCAAGTAGCTGTCTGCGTAACCTGAGCACATCATCTACCCAACCTAACCCGGAAATTTGTGACCATAACAGGTCATGAGGTGGAGTAGTTTGATGCGGATCAATGGCACAAACAATCCAAGTCTCTAGGAGTTCGAGCCAGGAAACGACGAATCGTGTCATGAGCTGCAACACGTTTTGACGTGTCTTGAAGCCGGGAACAGATTCAAGGAGGTGGCTGGCAATGTGCGAGATGTCTCGGAGAGACTGAGAGGTTGTTGTCGCAATATGCGAATACATTCCATACCGTCCCAAAATGTTGTACAACCCGAGTGTCTCTACCAGCAACGCCAGAGAACCTACTTCTTCAGCGGTTGCGGCAAATGATATACCATCATGCCCTACATGACTTCCAGCCACTAAGACAAATCGGAGGAACGTGTCAACCATTCCAGTATCAATAACTGATTTGGCATTGGCTCTTGACACTCGTGCTATAAGCGATACGAGGGTTATAGCGAGTGGACTGGGAGCGGATGCTGAAACTATGAATGTCTGAAGGACTGAAGGTAGCAAGTCTGGTGTTTTAAGAATTTCATTGGCTGCAGACGCGAAGCGTGCTAGATGAACAACGATTTGAAGTATTTGAACCAATGACAGCTGAGGGAGCGTCTGGGCGGATGGGTGGAGTTGTGTTGTAAGGGCGCGAAGAAAATGCGGCAAGGGAATGATCGATTCTAAGCCGAATGGATCAGATTCACCCTCCGGTGCGTACAACGGGCGCAGGGTCTCCTCGCTCGAACCAACTTCTTCCGCATGGTTCTTACCAACCACGGCAGTCCAAACCACGTGAACGGCCTGCACGCCTACGCTTCCGCGTTCCGTCAGAGCTTCCACTCCAACAGCAAGAATACGGGATCGTAGCTCAGATATACTGATCCCGTGCAAGCTTTCATCATATTCGGAGGAATATGCGCGCGACAGGATCTTTCCGAGTACTCCCAGCATACTTGCTCGTTGAGCAGGAACAGTGGATCGAGCAAGTGTGAGAAGCTCGTCTAATGTATATCCCGCCTGATCTCCTGCATGATGGTGCAGGCCGAGATGGGTTGGAAGTGTGGCTGAGAGATTGGGAGGAAGCACGTCACCAGTGAGATTATACCGGGCGCTTGCTGATAGAGACTCAGACGCATGGGATTTTGCCTTTCCTTTCATCCATTCTAATGACGGGTTATCGGGCGACGCGTCAGGAAAGTAACGCTTCCTGATATATTCAGGTGAACCTTCTTCCTCGTCCTCCACGCTGTCTTGGTCTTGGGTGTCTGGAGAGTTGAGGTCAGTTTCTTCCGGCTGCTGAACGGAGGGACTGTTTTTCAGAAAAGCGGATGCGTCGTAAGAAATGGTTGGCGTCGATCCATCGGTTGTATCGTGAAGGGCTGGAGGTGGAGGAAGTAAAGCAACGGGCCTTTTCGGGGATGAAGGTTGTGATTCATAAACATGAACCTCGGCAGGAGACGAGGAGAATCGAAGTTTCCGACCCGTCTTAGGAGTGGCTGAACGAAACGATGACGGTCGAGGTGAGTTTGGTCTTGATGGGCTTGACTCTCCATTTCCAATAACCTAATTAGAAAACGCACAAGTCCACAAGCGACCTTACTCACGTTGGACGGTATCGATGTAAAGGGGCCTTCGTGGGGCTTCTGGCGAAGGGGCATGAAGGGTTAATGCTACGTCTTGAACGGTTTCAGGTGCAGCAGTTTGAGCATTATTATCTGATATACCGAATATCGTGTCAACAATGACAAGAGAGTTTGAGAGCAGTCATTCACCTGAACTTTCTTGCGTTGCTTCTAGTAATGGTTTGGCACCAGAAGCTTCTACGAAAGCTGAGGTTGAAAATTGCACTTTTGCTGAAGAGAAAGAACTAACCACGCCGCTCCTTGATCTTCTTTAGCAATTCCATGGCACCAGGACCAAGTCTCTCCAATAGCTCGGCCCGTTCTTCTTCCCTCTCCGCCTGTGACATATTCTCCACTCTTCTAGCATTTTCATCTGACATCTGTTTTCTCCAGGATTGGTCATTGTCTACGTTCTGGACCTCTGCATTCCCATCGCTATGACTTTCTGTCGCGATGTTTCTCGAAATGCTATCTGGCTGTGGAACTTGTTGGTGTCGAGATGTGGCTGTCTCTTTCCTCGCGGCTTCCCTCGCCCGGGCGAAGGCACTTTTGGAACGATGTTGTACAGGTGGAAATCCAGTTGAAGGATCTGGGGTGCTTTGAGACTTGAAAGAAAACTTAGCATTACTGGGATTCCGTTCAACCACAGATCCGATGAGAGGAGTGGACATTTCTATAATGGAGGTGGTTAGACCCTAAAAGGTGTGTTTTGACACGTTCGACTAAAGAACCGTGGAAAACATTAATGTTAATTAGTCCCGTTCGAAATGCCAAGCTAGTCTTCAATTCATGCCCCGCCGCTTCGGCACAGCGTACTAATCCTATTTCAACTACTACTGCTCTTCAACGGCTGGGACGTCTCACAAGTAATGATCTACGCCTGTCGGTATAATCTCTCTCCATTCTAGTGGTGCACTGTTGACCCATTGTTCTCAGTACTCTACGCTATTGTTCTCCTGTTGTCTTCTGTCAATGCCTCCACCGTTCGCCTGCTGAGATCCCCTCATCGGCGAAGTGATGACTTATGGTTTCAGATTTCTCGCAACGCTACAATATCCAAGTATTCTCGTGACCCGTCTCTTAATCATGCCAAGCGACAGCAAACCGGAGCAGGTTCTCTCACAAATGTTGGATCTGATTCCGCATATTACATACAATTTTCTATTGGTACTCCTGCAAAACAAGTAAGTGATCAGTCGTTGTTGACAAATCTATTGTTAGTAATTCACTTCAATCCGGCATCCGAAGTACAACATTCTTCTGGACACAGGCTCCTCAGATCTCTGGCTTGCATCCACAGAGTGTAATGTGGGCTGCTCAAATCTTCAAACCCTTTATAGCGCCGGAAATCAAGTTTCTAGCACGTATGATGCTTCAAACGGTCTACCCTTTGGCGTGCAGTATATTGGGGGAAATATCACTGGTTACACGGCTCATGAAACGGTCTCATTGGTGGGATTTACTGTGACCGATCAGTTATTTGGTAAGTTTCCCGTGCCGGGGCGCTCAGTGCTGCCTCATGTCTCTCAATTGCCTCGTGGCACCGAGCTAAGCTAGCCTAATTGACAGGCGTAGTAACATCGTTTACCACGGCTAGCACGGTTCTACCACCGGCCGTTACTGGTTTAATGGGTTTAGCGTGGCAACCTCTGGCGCGGCTGGGAACACCTTGGTGGCAAAGAGCTGCGACTGCAACACCCTGGTCCCAGCCTTTATTCGCGTTTTCTTTGTCACGGTCAGTACTCTGTAGAATTGGGTAAGCGCCTCTTCTGGAACCTAAACCCTCTCGGTGTAGATCAACCGGAATGCAAGAAGCAACTGGAGGCCGGTTTTCAATCGGAGAGCTGGACCAAACAGCATACACTGGTGACATTGACTATGTCAACATACCTTCAGGGCATCAAAGTTGGTGGTTGATACCGCTAAGTTGTGAGTTCACCCTTAATATCTAAAGGACTATTGTGTTGATTGCTTAATTATTCTCAGCGGTGGCGATAGGGGGAACATCATTCGCTGTCACGGGTCAGCTGGCTGCCATTGATACGGCTACATCCTTTATTGGGGGTCCACCGGATACACTAGCACAAATTTATTCAACCATAAACGGAGCCACAAGGGGAACGGGATCTAATGAGGGATATTGGGTGATTCGTGAGTGAATTTCAATTGATGCATAGCTTGTGCTGATCCACTGCAAACATAGCATGCGATACTGCAGTTGGTGTATGTATCAACTAGTCGCATTTATTCTACCCAATGCTGACGTCGAGCTCATCCACGTAGATATCATTCAATTTTGGCTCCCAGACTTGGTCTATCAATCCATCCGATTTCGTCATTCAGACCCAGGCATCGGATATCTGCGTCGGTGCAATATTTGAAGTACAGTTTGGGCAGTCCACGATCACTCCAAGTTGGGTTATCGGCGATACCTTCCTGGTGGGTTCCATAGCTGTCTGTGTCGTCGTTCGTCGCTGACATCAAGCACAGAAAAATGTCTACTCGGTCTTCCGCTATGACCCACCATCGGTTGGCTTTGCCTCTTTGTCTGGAACAGACAATGCCGTTCCAGCTCCAACTGATACTCCTTTGGGCGCATCGACTTCAATTTCACCCACCGTGACATCCGATGCTTCTGGTCTATACACAACTGTTGTTACGGTGGTTGTTGCAACACCAAATCCTTCATCAACTGCACCTCAAACTACGCAGGCAATCGTGGACAGCACTGAATTTGCTGGAGATCAATCTTCCTCGGAGCCTCAGAACACTGCTTTATCGGCAAACAATGCAGCCGGAACCCGATGTCACGCTTTCGTACTCGGAGTGACTACTATCATATCTCTCATTTCTGGACTCAATCTTATATACCCTTTATAATTCTAACTATCCTTTTGTATCTTATACCCACGTTCGTTGTTCAATCAACCTGAAGACCATCTGGTGTCTCCAAATATTAAACATATTTGTCTAGCCCCAGGGTCCTACGGAGACCAAATTTGTGTTTGGGCCAAAGCACGACGCGCTTCGAAATGTCATCGACTTGCTGTGACACCACATAACGACCATCCACCCACATTATCTTGTCATCAATAACGCTACACTACGCGATGGTCAAACGAAAGGCTACTTCTATAACATCAAGCACCTTGGAATCGCGTCCAGCTAAGCGGAAAACGCGGTCAAACGGGGAAGCTGAAATCCATATTCCGCTATTCAAGGAAATACAAGCAAAAGAGGATGCAGCTAGGAGGAAAATGGCAGGTATTCGTGGTGCGGTTGGGGCATCTAGGGTTGGTCGGGTGGCACGTCTGAAGCAGCCAGGAGTTACTGCTGGGAGTAGCGTCACAAACACCGCGAGCAGTCCAGAACCGGAAATAGAGACAAGCGAAAGGGACTCGGATGTGGAATCCGACGAGCTTAATATTTCTCCAAGTCGTCGGCAGCCTTCACCTATTAGTACCCCACGCAAGACACTTCAGAGGTCGTCACGAAATGGTCACTCTTCAACTCCGGCTCGGGAGAACAGCAACACTCGCAACTCCCGTACAGCTGCTACTGCTGAATTGCCACCTCGAGCATCTTCACGGCAGGACAATTCTCGTCACACCAAATCACTTGGTGCGGCATCCTCAACAGAGCGGCCTGAGACACCAACGAAGACAGTTCGGTCCATATCACACCGGACGACCACCAGCCGTAGAACAAAAGCACCGGTTTCTGACAGTGAAGAAGAAACTCCGCCGTCACGAGTACCTGTCACTTCTCCAACAAAGACTGTTACTCGCCCAACAGAAAGGCATTCAAGAAACAAGAAATCCGATCACCTCAATAAGTCTGAAGATGGCGAATCGCATGACGCGGATTCGCAACCAATATCGGGTCCCTCTCAATCAAACATCATTACTTCACCATCAAAGACTCGTATACCAGGACAGACCTCAACACTCACTTCCCTACCTCAATCACTTTCGACCTCCCTTCATGAAGTATTGCACATCCAGAAAGATGAAATTCGGCGGGCTCTATTGGAGC
Organism: Tulasnella sp. 418; assembly: GCA_019632295.1. Taxonomy (NCBI): domain Eukaryota; kingdom Fungi; phylum Basidiomycota; class Agaricomycetes; order Cantharellales; family Tulasnellaceae; genus Tulasnella; species Tulasnella sp. 418. Next base: position 77,022 of record WSTZ01000014.1, on the reverse strand, counting down.
CACCAGTTCTTTCTCTGCCGCCCGATGGCATTTCATCACCTACAAAGGGAAAGGGGAAGGGAAAAGAACCGATCAAAGAGAGTTCAACACCTCAAGCTACAGATACCCTTACAGCCTTGTTGAAAGGTACTACGGAGAGAGGGGAGGGAAACAGCTGCCTTGTGATGGGTCCCCGTGGAAGTGGGAAATCAAGAGTGGGTGGATATTGCTGTAAAGCTGCTAGCTCGTTAATCATCTCTTTTGTGATGACAGGTGGTGTCTCAGGCGCTCTCGAGAGTTGCACACATGGATCCTATTGTTGTTCGTTTGTCTGGAGAAGCCCAGCTAAATGATAAACTTGCGATGAGGGAGATGGCCCGCCAGTTGGTGAAGCAGACAGGCGAGAACTTCGTTATTCCTGAGGACGACGAAGCAGTTCCCGGTCATAACGACACGGAGCCTGGGATATCTGCGAATATGGTATAGTCCTGGGAGCTTACTATTTCTAATGAGGGGTGGCTAACTCCTTTCGCTCGTAGGTCCCTGCTGCCCATCTTCCGACTCTCATCAGCACTCTCAAGACCCTTCCGAGACCAACAATTGTTATTTTGGAGTCATTCGAACTGTTTACTGCCCATGCGCGCCAAGCTTTACTCTATTGTTTGTTGGATACAGTGCAATCATGTCGCCCTGGCGCTTGGGAGAGACCTGAGGCAGGTTCCTCTGGCACCATAAGCTTGGGCGCAGGTGGGGTGGCGGTCATTGGCGTGACTTCTCGGGTTGACTGCCTCAATTTGCTTGAGAAGCGTGTTAAGAGTCGTTTTAGTGGGAGGCTCATACGAGTTGGGGTTATAGAGTCATGGGAAACATATTTGGAGATTGCAAGGAGCATCCTGGATCCTGATATACAAAACTCCATTAGTATCAGCAACAAGCTCACGGATGAGGGTTTACAGGAATGGCGCCATTTATGGTCCACCAATGTCGAGGTTTGCATTTTCTGCGGCTTTATGATTCTAGTCTTGGAAAGTTGACGTTTCGGTTCTGCAGAATTTTCTTGCGAATAGGGATACTATAAGAATCCTCAAAGACACTTTCAATCTCAGTACCGATATCCGAACATTATGTAAAATATTGGTAATGTCGCTCTTCACGGAGTGTTTTAATGTTGGCACCATGATGCTAATCTATTTACCCCTTGCTCCTAAATAAATAGACACCCGTAATATTGGAGATGAAACCCAATTGTCCATGGTTAAAACCAGCGAATCTGCGCGATGGAGCGGAAGGGCAAATTGCTCCGCCGAGATTTGGGTATCTCAAGGGTGTGCACACAAAACCTTACTTTAAATGTGGCTGTTCAAACTGATGGTCGTCGATATACTTATTTGAGATAGACCTACCATACCCTTCATTAGCGTTGTTGATCGCCACTTTTCACGTTTCAAATACTGGTCACGATGTTTTTAACTTTGAGATGCTTTGGAGCAAATTCTCCAAACAAGTGGACCGCACCAGCTCCATGCCAGTTATGGTTGGGGGTGCTAGTGTCGGTATGATCCGACTGAAAAGAGAAGTCATTCTAGGGGTGAGTATACTGCTTGTTCTTATTTTTTGGTTAATTCAATTATTGATTTTGTGTTTGAAAGGCATTTGACAACCTAATAGCTCTGAAGATCTTCTTGCCTATCGGTCCATCAGTTGCGTCAGCTGCCAAACAATTTGTCAAGTATCGTTGCGCAGCCGAAAGGTTTGAAATCAGTGACGCTGTGGAAAAATCAGGTAACTTGAGGCTTAAAACATGGTTAAAGAGACCTGCGGAGTGAATAGATGTCTAGAATCATCTGTATTAGTAGTGATTACTGTATGGTGCTTCAGTGTATCCAATAGTAGGGAAACATTCGGATATAGCTATTACTGGTAAAGACTGATTTCTACTGCACAATGGAAATATTTTCAAGCAAGTCAAGGGCTCTTCTCTGACATCTAACACTGGTATCATAACAGCAGTTGTAAATAAGGATTAGTGCTGGCTATTCATAAATTGATAAGGCAAGCATCCGAACTTTTGATCATCAACGGCCATTGCAATGTCAGCCTGTCACACCGTGACAGCATGATGCTCTTTCTAACCAGGTTGCTATTACTCGGCACCGTCTCAAATCAGAGGGTTTAGCCTACCTTCATAGCTCATTTATCGAGGCTCGGTACCTTTAATGTGATATGTCGTGGAGCAACCAAGAGCCTAATGCGCATCAACTAAAGTCCGAAGGATTAAGCCACTCCTGAAAGCTCATAGCAGCTGAGCATGTGACACAGCGACCATAACGAAGTATTCCCGCTGTTTCATAGCAAGTGACGCACACCGTGATGAACTAGCAACTCCAAGCTACCGATGATGAGGTCCCAATCGCGGAATTTGCTTCGAGACCTCTCTCAAAGAAACCTGCATATGGTTCACTTGTTCACATAGGAGGGGTCTATGGCATTAACTGCTCCGAGATGTATTCTTAGCTTGATAGGGGGTTCATCTGAGAACCATTCAGCGACGTTGAGAATGTGACCAATCAAGCGAGCTCACCCTGGACTCCTATTCTAAATGCCCGTTCCGACAACATCATCAAGGCCCGGCGACGGTATGTCTAGGAGATCGGCGGGCCGGCGGATGTGTATTGTCTCTCCCCGCTTACAATATACCCCGCGTATACAGTGGTGACGCGCCTTGTGCAACGCTGCAGTTAATTCCGCGGATTTGGTTTCTTCATTTCCGGTGCAGACTCTCGA